>JABSTQ010003473.1:0-168151 GCA_013358835.2 Ixodes persulcatus
CGGTGGAGGAGCACTGCGCAGGTTACGTCGGATGAAGCCCAGAGTTCTCGGTGAGTCAGCATGTATGGCTTCAATGTGGTTATTCCATGAGAGGTCTGATGTTAGTTTTACACCAAGATATTTGTACATTGAAACGGTTTCGATTAGGTCAGAGTCGAGAAAGTACTGATGATATTGGGGAGGAGATCGAAATATAGGGGGCGCTCGTGATCATCGCCATCGACATTATCATCAAAATAAACATTGCGCTGTGGGGACAACAAGCCCGCCATTACGTTGAGTGTCGTGTATGTACTGCGTGATCGCCACGATTACTTCGCGCAATGGGCCGTTATTGTTCCGTGCCACAATGCAGGACGTACGCTTTCGAAGAAGGAGTCAGTTTTCACCATTATCCGCGCGACAAAAAGCTAACGAAACGCTGGGTGTCGAAGTTAAAAATGGGAAAGAAGTTGACGGCCCACGCCATGGTGTGCAGTCGGCATTTCTCGGCCGATGCTTTTAAAGTGAAAAGAGCCGGCGCAAAAGGTATGTGTTCGAAGACGAAGCTAGCAATGACTCCCGTCTTAAATCACATTGCATTTTCTCATAGCTTGGAAGAACAGGTATCTGAAGCCATCATCCGTTCCGTCGGAGAACCTTCCAAAAGGCTCACACGATCGTGTGGTGAAGACCCGGAAGCCGCCTAAAGGTACGCTGTTGTCAAATGAAGGGCACGATTATTACCGCAACGTATGCAGTTGATATGTTCATATGCCAGTGGTCGTCCTTACATTTTCGTGATTATTGAAGCGGGATTAAGTGAGTCGTCCTTCGATATTTTGATCACTGTGCCCGGAGGCAGCCTCGTACGTCAGACGTAGCCTACGGCGGCCGTGTACGTCGAATGTCACATAAAATGATCGAAGCCATGATCGGAGTGTCTAGACTACCGTCCGGCGGCACCCTTGCAGAGCATTCAAATGCCGTGCGACGGCACTCCACTCACCCAACTCGTATAAATAGAGTTCTGAAAACGTATTTCTTGTAGCGGAGTGTGGCGTAGTGGTAGGATGTCCGTCTCCTGAGCAAGCGGTCCTGGGTTCGACCCGGTGCGGGCGTAACTTTTTTTTTTTTTTTTACATTTTATTTTGCCGACGCATTAGGTGATATTTACATTTATTTTTTTATGATTAATACAGAAAAAAAAAGAATGTTGTCGCCGAAATTTTGCTGAACGAAATGGTATGGGACTTGGTTTCCAGAGGTGCATGGGGTGGGAAAGTCTGATGATTCAACTTTAAATAACTGTGTGCCTCTAAGAAATGTGACCTATTACTAAGGACTACACCTAGACAGTGCTTCCAGCACCTTGAAATCTCTGTGATGGGGCACTCTCTTTCATACTTAGCAGATACTATATGTTTATGGTTGCTGTGATAACAAACTTATGCTTAATGAGCATGGCTAATGCTCTAGTCACTATGGGCAGTGGTCAAGAAAAGGCTAAGTGACAACTTATTTCAGGTGACAGAGGGAACCCATCCTTCGTTGAGTACAGCCCCAGCACTCTCAGCCAGGTTGACCATGAACGCTGCAACGGAGCACGCCTGAGGGCCGAGCACGTCAATGTTCAAGAAGACTGTGAGTACGGTCGAGAGAAGTGTGCACATAAACAAACTAAATAACTTATTAAAAGCATGTGTAGTTTCTTGTTACATAGCGTGCCACATCAAAACTAGTTGTTTCCTCCTATTGCTGTGCTTAGTTGGTGCAACAATAACAAATAATTAACCACTGTAATAACATTTCTGTTAAAAAAGCTTGTAAAATGTTGTAATTGCTTACACTAGCTTAACCACTGAAATGCGAAAAGTCATGGAATACCAGTTTGTAAAGGTAACGGCAGGTAGCTCCACCGTATCATGATGTCGCAGAAATGCCTGGGCCTGCATCTGTTGAGGTTTAACATCACGCAAGTCAATTTGAACAATGGCTAGGCTGCTGAAAGGCAACATGATTTATTAAAATTCACACGGGGCGTGGTAGAGGGTACAAAAAGGATAGGACATTTATTTCGATATTTAGCATTCCTCATTCTATGGAGTCACGTGTACCAGTGGCATCTAGCTAGTCACAGTACCAAGGAAATGCTGGTATTTATGGTGATTGTTTATGGTTTAACTTGATTGCTATCTTTTAGGTGAACAATATGGTGCAGTGGCACTTTACAATAGCAGAATCAATTTTAAACTGGTTTTGCAATTCAAATTAATCGTAGGATTGTTTTGTGGGCCATTTGCATTTCTCAGCACTTTTATTGCATTACATGGTAGGCTCATTGATTTAACCAGCACGTTATACACCAGTTACACTTGGTTACACTCAGCACATTCGATTAACAAGAGCAGCCCATCTTACAACACGTTGAGGAAATACATTGACCTGCACTTCTCTGCACAGCACTACACTTCTCTGCACTGCTGGAGGCTAGTAGACATAAACTGAACAAGCTTAGTGCTGCTTCAGTCTCGATAGTTGCAGAAGGTCAAGGTAATGCAGGACTGGTTCAGCCCTTTTTAATTTATTTGGGTGTTCCATCGTCAGCAAATGTTTTATTGCACTGACCATTCAACACAAAGCATTGACAACAATGTAATTACAATGTGATCTTTAAACATTGTCGAAACAAAAGAACTAACAACAAATATCGGATGACATGCATGTTGCAGCTCAGTTCGAGACCGTTCTGTGCGTTGTCCTATTTTTGTTCCTACGTCTTGTGTTTCCACGGTGTTGAAGAGCTAGTCTTAGCCTTTCCTGCTATTTTATGTGAAGCTCGTTAAAACCGTATTCACTCATTTCAGTGAGTGAGCACTGTAATTAAATCATTACTACAACTGCTGTATGGAGAGTGTTCGAGATAATTCCTTCATTCATGTGGATAACCATTCGCACGCATATGAAACACATTCAACGTATTGCTCATTTACTCGCAACACATTCAGGTGACGATGGTGTGTTCTCCTGTGGAGCTGACAGCGAGGCAACAGTGACCTGTGGGGATGACAGCGAAGCAACTCTGACCTGTGAGGATGACAGCGAAGCAACACTGACCTGTGATGATGAGAATGAAGCGACAATGTCCAGTGAAGAGTGGAGCGAAGCAGCGGAGTCGTGCGAGGAGCTCAGTGACAGTGACTACGATGCAGAGTGTAGGTTTTGAATTTACACTGATATCATGTAGTTGTTTCATCCTTCAAGTTTATTTTGATATCTGACTGCCTTAAAAGATATAACTTGTTTCATTTGTTTGTACTTTGAAGCAAGTTTAAGTTCAGCAACAATGTTTGTCACTTTGTGCATTTTTATTAGGTACACTCAGACGAAATTATTGTTCATGCCGGCAGAGAAAACTTTCTTTTACGCTTGCCATTGTGCAAAATTCAGTCTAAAATCGTTAAAATAAATGTGGTTACGACAGACATTTGAAATTTGGTAAGTTTTACTATCTGTGCCATTGATTCACTTTCGTATCTCCATGCTACATATACTTTTACGACAGACTGCAATCTTGGTCACTATCAAGGTCTCTTATAACTAGTTTAGACTGCACTTCTGTTAAAACTTTGGCTTTGATGCAAGGATGGGTGACATAGCTTGTCTTTTGTCAGTAAAGATTCGACTATGCTTTTACCAGTAATTCCACTGGTATTCAAAATGCACCATTCTGAATCTCGTTGCATCTCACAACAGAGTGTGATATTGAACCAAGGTGTCCCAAAACCAGTGACTAAGAGTTATGTCATACTTGTTGCCACCTTCTGTCAGGCGAGGCTACAAAGCGTAGCTTTGGCTGCAACAAAACGGACACCTCGCTTCTGTGCCAACGACCTCTATCAATATAATTTATTTATTTGAATACGCGGACATATTTTTCTCGGCATTGTTTTCTTTTTTGTAGTTGAAATCGACCTCTAACGAGTAAAATGTCTTAGCCCATCAAGCAAACCGAAACGCACTGCAGCACCCGCTGCTTCTCCGAGCACACCGGTGCGATACAGCGAGGCTTGACCCAGGAACACTGTTGATAAATGTGCTCTCCATTCCGTCCTATATCATCAGTTTTCCTGGTGTGTTTTGTGATCAAATGCGTACTTTCACGACCGTCACGAGTTGAGATGGCCAGGTTTGTGGTTTCCATGCTAACATCATATTTGCTCTCATTTTATTTAGGGACCGAGGAGTCGCTGCTTACCACAGGATCACCCTTCCAAGCAGATTCGTGCGTTCAAGTGGACACCCTATTGAAGCAGAAGCAAGGGCCCCGAATTTCGTTGTCGATGGTAAAGTCCGACAAAGAGCTTGTCGTTCTCTCTGGTGTGGGTTCACTACAGTTGATGAAAAACATTGTAACAGAGTTCGACAATGTGAGAAAGCAGATGACTTTGAAGGCTCGCCTTCTGTGTTCGGGTGACCTTGTTTTGATGGTTATGGTGAAGCTCTACCACAACGTCTCTATTAGCTTCTTGGCTTTTTTGTTTGGTGTTCACAGAACAACTGCATCCGAAAACCTGAAGACGGCAATCTGTATCCTGAGTCACGTGCTTGGTGCAGCCGTCTTCATTCCATCCGACGACTCAATCGAGGAAAACCTTACAGTGTATTTTAGAAAATTTCCTCGCACTAAGATCATCCTTGACTGTACAGAGATAGCCATACAGAGGCCAGCTGACCTGACATCTCGAATAATCACTTACAGCCACTACAAAAAGACGTACACGGCAAAAGTGCTGATTGGGTGTGCCCCAACTGGCATGATAACCTTTGTAAGCAACGCTTATGGAGGAAGAACTTCCGACTGCTTCATCACAAAGGAATCGAAAGTTCTCGAGAGGTGCTCACCACTTGAGCAAGTCATGGTGGACAAAGGGTTTTTAATTGACAAGCTGTGCGATGATGCCAGAGTAGAACTCGTTCGACCACCTTTCCTGAGGAACAAACAACAAATGTCGTGCAGAGATGCAGTGCTGAATCAAGACATAGCCCGCGCGAGAGTGCACGTCGAACGTGCTATTCAACGCTTTAAAGTGTTCAGAATACTCCAGCAGCGCTTTCCAACGCACCTGATGCCCCTCTTTGACGATGTTATGAAATTGGTGGCAGGAATTGTGAACCTTTCGCCTCCAATTTTTGCCGATGACAAGTTTTTGTAATGATAAAGAAATAATGGGACGTAAACACTAAATATCACCCTTGTTTGTCATAAATAAATGAAGGGATAACACTAACCAAATCCGTAAACAAGGAAGCCCTTTGTTTCGGAACCAACTCGGTTCCTTCGTCAGTGGTAGACTGCGGCTATGGCCGTCGAGGAGCATTATTTTTTTGTTTTCTTGAACCACCGTACAAGAAGAAAACAAAAAATGCTGCTCCTCGACGACCACAGCCGCAGTCTATCCCTGACGAAGGAACCGAGTTCGTTCCGAAACGTAGGGTTTTCCTATTTACGGATTTGGCTATTGTCATCTCTTTATTTATTGTAGCACCCCAACCAGAGACTTCTCTCAAATGTTCACTTTCAATGTCATGCCATATCTAGCCAATGAAGGGACATACTAAAGACTCCAAGTACAATTGTTTCTCATGTTGTCATGTACCTATCTGTTTTATTAAACTACCTGTTACACTTGCAAAAACGACCATGTGTGAGGGGTTCTTGTTTAATGCCTCGAAAGTGAACACAAAAACACGGTCTCTATCATAACATTCCTTTCAGAGCACGGAACAAGTACTCCAAGTAAATGAAGCGGACCGCCTCGACACATTCATCGAAATATTTTTGGTCGAACTTAATGTTTACCAGCTTCCAGACCGTATCTGACTCATAGACGAAGTAGTCACAGCTGTCGGTACCTGTGACTCCCATACCGATCTGTGTCTGGGTGTAGTTGCATGATATCGGGTCCTTTCCATTTTTACGAAAAGAGTTGCTCACTACATTTGGGCATTTCACCTCTAATAGATTTCTTCTGCCTGGGCAGCACTGGCATTTATATGTGACTATGCCGTCAGGGGAACATCCTAGGAAGGGCATCTCCTCCCATACCATGAAACCCATGTTGTCAATCCTGGCACAGTGACCATCCTTAGTTAGTACGTTAAGGTACTTCAGCTTGGCTGTCCCTTCGTTCTCCTGACCCCTCTTCATGGAGGCAGATTGAAAAGTGTTCAACCTCAGTACTTGATTGAGCAGACCACCAACATTGTGTGGTCTAGGATGTATCGCCGGTTTTTTTACAGACTCCGCCCATGTGCGGAATGAGTGGCAGATTGATGCCGTGGCCATGCCCTTCCTGTACAGCATCCACTCGGGCTCTGCAGCTTGTGCTTTTGTTCTACGCTCAATTTCTGCAATGACGTCCTTGGTTAGTACACGCTTTAGCACTGTCAGGACGTTCTGGAGCTCTTCTTCTGGCATTCGCCGCAGTACTTCCAGCAGGCTAGGTGGACGAGATGCCACCACAGAAGAGCATGATGCTCCACTCGCCTGTCCTGAAATGCAGTATATACTTTTATTTGTGCCAAACCATTTATTCAAGGACATTATCTAGTTGTTGGCAGATTCTTTTCAACAATCTGGATGTCCTAGTTCTATCTGCCTGAATGGTTTCCAGGAATATGGGTAAAACATTTCGGGAAAGTGCACTAAATGCATGACCCGATGCAGACCAACACATGTTGCGCTCACATGATGAGATGTCAACAGGCTTTACATCAGGTGTGTACTCAGGTTTCATTTTATGTGGAAAAGCTTATTGTATGTAGACCTCCTCTGTAATGATGCAGTATCGTTTGGCACTGCACCATGGTTATGTCATGCTATTGCAAAATTCCACGAGGTTGAAGGAATAAAGGTTGCCTTCATGAATTTGACAAGTAAACCAAATCTTACCCGCGTGTGGCCGTTTCCGCTCGTGGATTGCAATCGGGCACACATATGGGAGGTCTTTTTTCAGTCGGCCAAGAATGCCAGGCTCCACAGGGGGCAGTGCAGGGCGTTGAAACTGAAATTATTTAAATTCAGATCTGCAGGTCACGACACTACAAGAGAAAAAGGTTGTTCACGTACACAAACTGCAAGAGGCTCTTATGTTCCACAACTATGCCCTAACCACAAGACTTGAGGCAGTGATAAAAGTAACCGGAACTGACAACATTTTTGTAACAAAAGAGCGTAATGTATCCTTTTTGCAACTAATCCATGGGACATTCAAAGTTGGTCACTATTTGCATTAAAATACTGACTAGTGATCTGTATTTGCCATTCAGCCCACATTTTTTTACCGTGATATGAGAAGGTGAAATTCGACATGCTCCTGGATGTTGACAAGTAAATTAATGCTTGATTGAGTCAGACACTGCAGCTTATGACAACGACCACTCAACACTTTCTCGACAAGTGGTCCGTGGATCAACAAAACTAACGATGAAAATGCCACAGGTGGCATACTTGGAAACTGGGCTTTGCGCCGAGATGACGGAGGAAGATTGGTGAGTTTTTTTGTTCACAATGTCATGACAGCTGGAACTTACCTTTGGACAGAAAGGAACCTTTTTGAGCGTCGTTGGGGCATACTTGACTTTCACAACCTCCTTGGCATGCTGACCCCACGCCTGCGGTAAGTCGGTGGTTGAGAGCTGGGGTAGTTCCCGCATCCGGTTTGCCTTGAGCAGCACAGCTACACAATGCTTGCACCGGCTTGAGTTGCTGGGAGCAACACCAAAGTAAACAGTCAATTGTTCAATCCCAGGTTTAAATTTCAGTAACAGGCACACTGTATGACATCCAAAAGTCACCCATCATCAATAAGACACCACTGAAATGTGCTGAACCTGAATTAAAGAGGCCCCGACACCCGACCCCGACCCGACCCCCCCCCCCCCCCCCCCCAAGCAGAAAACAAAAGAATTCTTCTAATCTAGTTTAAGCAAATAATCAGTAACAAATGTAACAGGAACAACTTACCCTGCCACGCATGAACAGGAAATGCTCAGGACCTCTCCGTGATTAAGATATAAATTCACGGTGTGTGGCTCGCCGTTGAGCGCTGACGATTGCAGGACGTAGCCTACGACGCGAAGGACACCCAAAGCTGGCCCGGGCGCAACGCTGCATTCTATTACGTGCTCGCAATTTAGTACATCTTCGCCTTCAATGAGACACCTCTTACTGTCTCCCACATACTCCAGGATCGTTGCAAGGGAGATGGGTACTGAAAAGCAATAAATAATGCATACGTTACTACGAGCATCTAATAGGACGTCAAAACAACGGGGCTTGTACATAGTAGGTGCAACACTGCCAGCGATGGTTTCCTCCCTTCTCGCTGGGACGCTTGGCCCACATTTGATGCGATAGATCGTTTTTGTTTCGCAAGCACCAAGATGCATGCTCCGAGTTTAGCTACTCTTCACTGGCGCTACACACTCGCCTTGTATGTAAGAGATTCGAAGTAAACAGTCTAAATAAAGTGACGCTGGACAGGCGTGCGACCCGCCCCGCGCTGCGCGTGTACGTGCAAATCTACCAAGTTCTTTGGTGCTTCGGCAGTTCTGCAACATATCTTTTACATTATGCAATAAATGCAAGCGAAGCCAAAGTTTGAAACGCGAACACCTAGCGATGAACGACGCGCGCAGTGCACGGGCGGGCACGCCGGCAGTCGCAATCGAAGCTCCGAGCTAGCCCCGCGGGCTCTTCTTTTAGCTACAACACACGCATTTATGATAAGACAGAGAATAATATGTACGTTAAAGTAAAAAGATACCGAGGGCATACCTTTCACGAGGCGAATGTTGCCTTCGTCCATCGCTGTAATCCTTTGCAAATGGCTGCGGCAGGTTTTTGTTGTACCCATCGCTTCAGTTCCCGACTTGGCCGCTAACGGCGTGACGGTCGGCCCTCCTCCCCAATAGCGTCGATATTTCGTGCCGTCGATAGTCGTGGCGTTCTCTATATATCTGTGTTGGAAACAATAAATGGGCGTTTTCCGTACTGGTCACCACAGGAGCGTGTCATAATCGCGTCTTGCCCGGGCCGAACGGTGGATGCCAGCCAAGACGTAACATAAACAAGCATTTTTTTTTTTTTTTTTTTGCTGGTCGGAAAAAAAATTGTTGTTTGGACCGTAACTGACTTTTTTGATGCACTTGCTTTTTTTTACATTCGTTAAGATTTATTGCACGAACGCCATTGGACTAGATCTTTAGTTTACCGATGACTTTAGCTGCAGCGCGAATAGACTGCCGCTGCTGAAGCGCACTTTCAAGGGCTTTCTTCGTGTGATGTTTGCATCATTAAGAACTGCCTTTTTTTACGTCCACATCGTCCTAGATAAAAATTAAAAGAAACAAAAACGGCTTTAGATCAGGAAGCAACATTGAACCCCCAAGAATCATTTTGCGCCTGTTGATAGTGATATTGCCACGAATGATAGATGATGAGGCGACGAATCAACAGAAATTAAACGTTTAACTTGGCGAACTTGTGCCAAAAAATAAACCAAAAAAAATCAAAGAGGTAGCGTCGCAGGCGTCGGAGGTCGGCGGAATAGCACGACTGAGCGAAAGAGCGAGACTGGTCCCCGATCGCCACTCGGAGCATCTTTTGTGCCAACATAGGTTTCTGGAACATTCGGCGAAGAACATTTGGTGCGTAGAGCATTCGTACCCCGATCAGACGACAGAGTTATCGAACTTATGACAATGCTAAATTGAAAGAATAAAGAAAAGAAGCGTCCGTTCTTTGGAATCGGACCTGAGGCCTCCGCGCGAAAGCCAGGTACGGTGACCATTCGGCCACGCGCGCTCGTTCGGCGACGTGCCTGGCAATATTGTAGCGTTTTTCCCATTGAGTACGCTCTTGTTTAAACAATTTCATCATATTAACAATCAAAAGCTGAAGCGATAAAACCTTATTCCAAGTTAGCTAACGAAACAGACAATTATGATAAGGGCTTAGCCTGCTACAGCAAAACACAGCTGCACGCCTCCAAATGAATCCAAGTGCAGAATTAAACCCCGCTATGGCGGCTCGTATACCCAAAAACGTTAGCGGAGCTTTTTTTATTTTTCGTTGCCGGGTTTACATTAAATTTAGCAGATTTTCTACGAAGTAAAGCGGAGAAGTGCCGGCAGATGTTGGCAAAATATCCAATTAATCTCATTGCACGATTCGAATACAGATTGCTCTAAACTGAAAATGTCTCGTTTTACAAGAAGCCACGCTCTGCGCTCCTCAACCTGTCAGCGACGATAGATGTCAAGGCCGTGAGGGTAGGTTTGTTACGTCACCTAGAAAAGGCCGACCCGGGGCCTAGCGCTCCCTCCCTCCAATGTTACGTGTGATTTGTAAGAAGCAAACGACAATGCTTTTAGAACTCCTTTTTTTTGTACTGAAGCACTTAATTTAATTGCCCCTCTTTAAATATTACGTTTGAACTTATGAACGATGTCTTTCCTAAGCTCGCTCTAGACTGAGACCTACTGGCGTAGCCAGGAAGCTTATGAGGACCTAGCCTCCACCGCCCTTTCCCCCTAAAATATAATTAGGCGATTTTTGGCAGCAATGCTTCGTTTATTTTCGCATAAAAAGAACCCAGAAAATTCAGAGATAGAAACGGCACTACTTACGCGAAGACTATATCCTGCGACAAAAGCTATTCTAGCCGTTCTAGTATATCACCGCCCGAACGACTCTAAACGGAACTCGCGAGAGATTCGGGCGCCAAAGCGTGACGCGAAAGGAAGGAACGAACATACGTATAATATTAATCTTGTCACAAAAACGAACAAACAAGAAGCAATAGCGGAACTTGCGCATTGTCGTCTGTGAATCCGCTTGGGTCACCGTGAAACACTGTCGCTCGGCGCCTTCCATCCTCCGGGAGCATCGTCGGTGTCTTAGTTTAGATCCGCAGGATATTGCGCTGCCGAACTGTCACGTCGAACGTCGGCCTCGGGCTCTCAGTACGTCGAAAAAAAATAAACGAAGACACAAAAAGAGTACGCGGAGGCTCGTGAAAAGTAGGCGTCACAATGCGGCGTCTCTCTGCCCGAGCGTATCTCTTGGGATGTAGACACTCTGACGCCATTTCGCCGCCCAATGCTTCTTTATGTATATATTTGCTTAGGCACGCTTTACTACAGATTAAAGACTACGTTATAACACAGGGAGTACTGTTACGAATACCATCAGCTCGGCGCTCGGTGGGGACGCACAGCATACAAAGCGGCAGCGATGTCTCGTCGGGCCCGCTTTCTAAAGGGATTCGCTCGCTGACATTACATAAATCAAAATACAGCGACGCAAATTAATATTTTACTGCTACGTATTTGGCATTTTCGCAACTATCTTACAAATCATCACGCGCCGATGATGAAATAAAAGTGTGAATGCCATTTTACGGGACATCTTTTAATGATTCCTCCTTGCACCAAAACTTCATTGATTGGAATAGCCTTCCCGCAGTAATAGTTGTAATTAAGAACGCAGCTGATTTTAGAAATGCAATTACTAATTTTTTAAATGATGTCTCGAACTAATTTTGTATTTTTGCCTTTTCATCGTTTTTACTTTTACAGTGCAACGGGATAAAATGAATTGAAATGAAATTTCCTACTCTCAAGCAGTGTTGTGCCCGTTAGCGAAAATAAGTAACAAAATAGGGTTACTGCTTAGCTTGGAAAACAGCTAATGCGTTATAAAGGTCCGTTACCATTTCGCAAATGTAACGAAATACCGGTGTCGTTTCTTGTTATGACTAACGGACGTTACTTTTACGTTAGTTTGTCGTTACTTTGTGTTTCACTGTTGGTATACAATACATGGGTTGCACTGACGTCACATCACATACTTTTGACCACCATGTAAGAGGAGAGAGGGAAGCTGCTTTTGTGAGAATTTTAGTGACTGGTTAATCTACAATCTTCTGGGAGGAGAATAGCGACGTCTGCGCAAATCCGGGAGGCACAAAAGAGAATCCTGATAAGAGGGGAGCTCTCTCTTCCCCGGTGGTCATAGGAGCGCTCTTAGAATGACGTCACGTGCAACCGATGTATATGACAGCTGTTTATAATAAACCGCCTCTATAAAGTTCGGAAGCTATACACTTGTTCGAGGAAGACACTCGCTTGATCGAATGACGTTTTAGCGAACGCCGACATTTTACCGAATGACCCTTTAGCGAATATTCAGCCGCCGCGAGGCGGCGTTTACGGGTGGGCCAAGTGGGTTAACACTTTTGTAATGAGCCACTGCAGACTGCCGCCACGCAGCGGCGTTAGCGAAGCGCGGGGGGGGGGGGGGGGGGGGTTAACACGCGCCCCGTTATTCGTTAGAACGTCGATTCACTAAAACGTCATTCGCTCACGTGATATGGACCCGTAAACAACACACAATAATACAATTTCAATAACTCCAAAAATACTAGCAAAGAAATTCACATCGCATTGATCAGGTTAGTGAAAGATTCACTATCGGCAGGATGTGTAATATATATTCTCGAACTCATGACGCTTCGCGAGCGCGATTCGGAAAACTGAACTTTGCCCTTAGCACCTGCCTGGGAAGAAGAAATCGCTCTGAAAAGAGCAACCTGATGCGGGCCACTTAGCTGACGCAAAATAGACCTCTTCATGTAATCAAAGTAATCCGGTAAAATAAACGTTATTTTATTCGTTCACAAACCAACGTCACATTTCCATTTAACGACACGTCAGCACCCGGTCACCGCTAACACACTTGTTTTGGTTCAAAGCGTTGAAATGTCAACGCTTCCACATTTAGAGTTTATCCTTTTTGTTGTTGACAGAACGAGAATTTATTTGTTTTGAAAAGAAGGATGTGACCAGCTGGAGTAGCTAGGGATGCTGAGGCAAAATCCTTCAAGCGGCGGCTGTCTGTTGCCTTCTAAACGGACGCCTCTTTCCAGCGAGACGGATGCTCAGGGGACGGCGACGGTGATCTTAGAAGCTTCTACCCAAAGACTGCACCAAGGACGCTTAGGGGTTCCAGGCAGCTATAATCTCGCACCTTTGCGGCCCGGTCGTGGGACCTTTAAAAGTTGATTCCGATGGAGTTTGAAATTACGCCGCTTATACATAGCTTTGTTTGGGTTCCTTTGCCACTTTTAAGTATAGTGTACAGAATAAAAATTATTTTTATTTCAAAGAATCATGCAAACATTTTTAATAAAAAGTTACGGGTAATGTAATTTGATAGGAGATGCGTAAAATAATAATGACATTACTTTACTGGTTAGTCATTTGAGATTTTAACGAGTAAGTTAGTACGTTAGTGAAAAAACAAACGCGTTACGAGCAAGATTGTTACTTGCAACGCGTTAATTCCAACACTGCTCTCATGAGCATGCTCGAGATTACTATCAAATATAGCCGTGCTCCAATATCCGCTTTTCCTTTTGCTCGCATCATTCCGATCTCTATCGTCCCGCCGAATTATGCATTTTCACCGGCTGTAGGCGCAGACGCGACGTACGATATTTCGCGGAAGAGAGCTACTAAGCATGTATGCTAAGATCGCTGCTATCCATTAGGCAAAGATGGCCCCAAGGTGATTACTGGAATGGTCCCTAGTTTGTCCTCGAAAAAGGCGACATCAAACAAGGATTTAACGGAACAGATGAATAGATCGTTCACAGCGCCCCCGTTTTCGTTTGTGCACCTTTGAAGGGCTTCGTAACCTTACATCATGCAAAGGACAGTCCGCAGACACTGTCTGTTTCTTCCTTGCATGACGGTCACACAAAATCTCTACGTTCGAAGCACACGTATGTATGAAGCATGCTTAAAGCCGGGGTCACAATCCTCATACATCGTACACGTGTCACCGCAGTATCCGTGAATCGAATGCCGCCTGCCCAAGTTTCCTCCTTGAACTCAGCCACGCGGCATTTGAAGCACGGGTCTCGCGGTGACTCACGTTTGAACCTCTATGCTTACTGTCCTTTGGTATGATGCCGTGTGTTCGCAGGCGATTCTGTCATCATGTCTGCAGCGAAGACCGTGTCTTTTGTATGATGTCAGTGTGACGGTGGCTTTAGCAATATGTGCTTGGCCGTAACACTCCACGACTCTAGCACACTCTATGGCAATACTGAAAGTGATGTTACCATTCCAAGTATCGGGCTCGGTGTCACATCGGCGATTCCCGTCGCAGCGGGGAATGAATCTCGTGATCTCTGCCTCGAGCACCTATGCTTGCATGGGCGTATACGTAACGGGGGACGCTTGAATCCACCGGGAGACCAATTTCACGCAGCGTCGCTCTAGAAGTGACTAATGCACTGCCCAGTTTCTCTAACGTTTGCGCAAACGGCTTGGAGGTATCGTCGCCTCTCGCAGTGGAAAGTGGGCCCGTACAATAAACACTGCTTGCTACCTGGGCTGGACGCAGGGCCGATAAAGAGAAAGAGAGAGAGAGAGAGAGGTGACTGCAATGGAAGACCTTTGAGATTGACCCAAATACCGACTCGGGGAGCCTAGAAACCAACACCGCGCCGAGAGAACGCAGATTGGGTTTAGAGATACTGCACGAGTTGGAATATGCAGGTAGAGCTAACACCTGGCAGGACGGAGGAAGGAATACCCACGTAGCGTCGCTTTCAATCATCGCCTATCTCACGCGTGCATGGCTTTAGAGCCGCGACTTGATGGTCGAGTAAACTCAGTTAATTTCCAGACTTCCGCTGTCTTTTTTTAAGTTTGAGATCTTCATGCATTTAATCCAGATCTGCGTGTTCGGATTGCAAGTAGCCCGCCGACTCGCAGTTGAGATTCTTTAGTGTGGTCTTTTTATAGATACATGCGTCACATAATTCACGAAATAATCATAGAAGCGATTTGTTTTGTTTACGGAGGCAGATATATAGACCAGATATCCCAGGCGCTTTGTTGAATAAAAAAAAAAAAAAAAGAGGCCAGTTTTTTGTTATGAGAATAATGTTTTCTTTATGTGTTTCTCGAGGTTGGCGAACATAAGCTGGGAGGATAACCGACACAGTTAGTGGACTAACTAATTAAGGTATTGTCGTGTATAATGTGCGTGTTCGGCTAGTAAAGCGAAGACGACCTATTGAGCCCAAACGACGGCGGATGCAACCGGAGACACCGGCGGGGGAGAGCGAGCCACGGGGAAGCACGGGACGCCTGGAAGCTAAAGACTGTGGGCGCGATCGCAGACCAAACAAGACGCTTCCCATAGCACCAACAATTTGTAACCTAAACATTTAAAAAAATATAGCGTTGCCTTATCCCAAATTAACCGGTACATCACAATGGCGACAAGGATAGGATCTATGTAACAAAGACGGATATAAACAACTGAGCGACATCGGATCAAAGAAGAGAGCGGTTGTTTGACTGACGCCCCATCTCAAACCTAGAGAATGCCTCGCATGGGGAAAATGAAAGAGTTCGATCAGAAATCGGAATCATGGTCTTCGTACATCGAAAGGATCGAAATTTTTCTTCTCTGCGAACGACATTCCGAAATCAACGCGAGCCGATGTTCTTCTCTCTATCGTCGGACGAGAAATGTACAGACTAATATCGAACTTGGCGGCACCTGCAAACCAAGCTCCAAGACGTACGTACAGATCGCTCAACTGGTGCAGAACCACATCTACCCGATCCCCAATGAAACGGTTGAACGTTACAAATTCCATCACCGGAATTAGCTGGAATCCGAAACCATCGCAGATTATGTAGCTGTGCTCAAATAGACTTCGAGACAGGCTCATTGACGGCATATTAAGGACGGAAACATTATCGAAAAGCTGCTGGCTGAACCGACGCTGAGATTCAAAGCAGCGGTGGATCTTGCCACTTCGATCGAGGTAGCCATGAACGATGCGAAGGAAATGAGGAGCGAGACCGAGACCCAACAAGATGTCAATCGCTTGGCGCAAGGGCGGAAATAGAAATACAAGACGTCACTTCCGAAAAAGGCAAGCGAGGGAGAAGGAAAATCTCGCACTAACAGGACCCCATGTCACCGTTGCGGCAAAACGAATCACGACCCTAAAAACTGCTTTGCATGGGACAATACTTGTAAAATAGGCACAAGAACAGGACACTTCCAAATGGTCTGCCGTGACAGGAAACGAGATCAACAATATTCAAGGAAAAAGGGATAAACCGAACTTTACCAACCATGGTACTACACAGAACTCGGGAGACGAAACTCCGTGTCACCTCATCGACTCAAGCTACCTGAAACGCATCACAGTAACTGTGGAGATTTGCAACAAACCTCCCATATTAAAAAAAAAAAAAGGAACAGCAAGAAAATCAAGCCGGGAGAGCTGGTTTAGGTGGTTTTTAAGCTGATTCGATCTGGTTCGAGCTGGTCAAGCTGGTTCAAGCTGGTTCGAGCTGGCACTGCAGCCTGGCAAGCTGGTACTTGAGCTGGTTCGAGCTGGTACTGAAGCTGGTTCAAGCTTGTCAAGCTGGTTCGAGCTGGTGCTGAAGCTGACTCCAGCTGGTTCGAGTGGTCAAGCTGGTCTTGCTGGGAGCGCGCACACCAAGGAGTCTAGAGCTGGTCGAACTGGCATTGCTTGGAGCGCACGCGCCAAGGACGGCTTGGGCCGGGACGAGGCCACGTCCTGTTCTTTGTCTTCCCGTTTTTGGTAGATGACCCTGCGCTTCAGGCTCGCTGCGAGCTTCCTTTGCGCTGCAAGAAAAAAGAGGAAGAGTGAAGGAACGGAGAGTTTTACATACGTTTGGCTATCTTGGCCATATTTTCGAAGGGACGGCTGTGTGCGCGTTGTTTGGAGACTACGTGAACGGCGGGTCAAGCAAGGCGGGATTTGAGGAGACAGCGAGCGGCAGTCCGTTCAGCGCGGGAAGAAGTCAGGCGCCCCGACTGAGGTATCGTTTCATGTCTTCGAACATCCGTGTGCTCGTGAATGACAGTGGTGCCGAGGAGTATCGCCAATACCATCCAAGCCACACGGATTTCCTCGCCTCTGTCGACTACGCAAGAGGCCGCTTCGCCCCCATTACTGGTGGGAAACAGGTTCGCTTCTCTCATTCATGTAGTATTTTTTATTGTTACTGCCTGTTTTTGGGGTGTATCTAGTATTTTCCGTGTTGAGAAATAAGGAATCTAGTTTTAATAGCATTTTTTTTTTGTTTTGCACCAAGAACCACTCTCTGTGCGACAGTTTGTTTTGTATCAGCGCAGAGGATGTCTAGCATCTGAGCTCATGTGAGCAGGCCGCGAGTGCGAAATAATAAATTGGATGCCGAGCTGGCTTTTGTTAAGAGTTTGGGTTGTTTATGCTGTGTATCAATTTAAACTGGTTAAACTGGTGGGGAAATCCCCCAGCTTAACCAGCATGGCCAGTTCAGCCAGCATGACCCGCATGCCGGCATGCAGCGGTAATAACCCAGCTTGAAGCTTCGACCAAATCAACCAGCATGACCAGCTTAAGCGACATGACCAGCATGTCAGGCTGGGCATGCTGGAGCAATAACCCAGCAGGAAACTGGGATGCTGGGACCAGCTTGTGCTGGTTTTTTTTATAGGGTCTTCAGATGGAGATTGAGCACAGGCTCACCCGTGATGTGATCAACTTAAAGACGTTTTAGGAAATTCTTCCAGACATCCAGTTGAAACTTTCGGGAATAACGCTGAAGACACGTACACCGGCAAGCCCATCGTTCCAGAGGGAATGGTTCAAGTGAATATGCGGTACAACGGGCAATTTAAGTGTAATGAAACTCAAATGTGAAGAATGGGGGACCTCCCATATTGGGAAGGACATGGCTTCAAAATTTTCAAGTGAACTGGGAGGAAGTACACGACGTGCGTGCAGAAACCTTAACCCTGGCAAGTGTGATCCAGAAACACGGTTCCATCTTTGAAGGTCCGGGAGAACTGAGGGACTACGCCGTGAAACTCTGTGAATGATGATGCTTAACCAATGTTTCTCAGACCAAGGTCAGTTTCATGCGCCCTCCGACAAAAGATCGAGGAGGAGCTGGATCGTCTTGAGAAAGAGCACATACACACTCCTGTGATGAATAGTGAGTGGGCGACTCCAATCGTTCCAGTGATGATGGCAAACGGACATGTTAAGTTAGCATGTGCGGGATTACAAGGTTACACTCAAGCCTTGAAGTCAGATAGGTACCCAAAACCGAAGACTGAAGATCTCTTTGTGAAGATTGCCCATGTTGAGAAGTTCACCAAGCTGGATTGCAAACAAGCGTACTTCCAGATCCCCTTAGCGGAAGAATCAAGAAATGTCACTGCGATTTACACACACAAAGACCTCTGTCAGGTGAACAGAGTGCCATTTGGAATAACCCCAGGATCAGCTATCTTCCAACGCGTCATCGAAGAACTTGTTGGGAACTTGGAGTACACAAGTGCATTTCAAGATGACATTGTGGTAACGGGCAAGAACGATAACCATCGCCTGCGGAACCTGGACATCGCACTCCAAAAACTCAAGGAAAGTGGCCTTCGCTTGGGAAAGGAAAAATACTGCTTCATGCAGGACCCCATCGAGTACCTAGGACATGTCGTAGACAAGCAAGGAATCCACCCAAATCTCAAACAGGTGGACGCGATCCTACAAGTGAAGGCACCCAAGAAAAAAAAGGAACTCTGAGCATTTCTGGGACTTCTGAACTACTACGGAAAGTTCATCAGCAACGCAGCCGAAATCTTACATCCGCTACATAAACTGCTGCGAAAAGATAAAAGTTGGTAATGGTCAAAATCATGCCAGAGAGCCTTCAACGAAGCGAAGAAGCAACTTACCAAGCAGAGTCTGCTAGTGCACTATGACCTAGCACTTCCTCTGGAACTGCACTGTAACGCATCGAGCCATGGCATTGGTGCAGTCTAGTTCAAGGTCTAAAGAAATTTCACCAGTATTTATCTGGACGACATTTCACGCTGTGGACGGACCACAAACCCCTGGTATCGATTTTCAATCCTAGTAAGGGAATTCCGGGCACGGCTGCAGCAAAAATGCAGCGATAGGCAATCATTTGGTCAGGGTATGACTTCGACATAAAGTATGTGTAGACCGATAAGAACGCAGTCACTGACATGCTGTCAACACTCCCAATGACTGACAAGGGCGCTACAAAATCAGAAACTACAATAATGGACGAAATTAAATGTCTCCATCCAGAAACGTTTCAAGCACTGCCACTGACACATAAGCAGATCAGCAGAGAGACACGAAAGGACACCGTGTTGTCTAATGTTGTAAGACTCACCATGGTTGAATGGCCGGTAGAAGTGAATTCCGATGACCTCTAGCCTTACTTCCACCCCAGAACGGAACTAACCGTGGAGCTGGAGCTTTTAATGTGGGTAAAACGCGTCATCGCACCCTGGAGGTACCGAAAACAGGTTTTGAACGACTTGCATCAAGGTCATGCGGGTATGACACAGATGAAGGGACTGGCACGACACTACGTGTGGCGGCCGCTTTTGGATCATGACATCGAAACGATGGTCCGAAGTTGTCGGCATCGCCAGGGAGTGAGCAACGAGGCACCTAAAGTTCCTATACACCCGTGGGAATACACCCCCCCCCCCCCCCCCCAGAAATGGCAACGTCGGCATGCAGACTTCGCAGGACCCTTTCAAGTGAGGAATTTCTTGCTGATCATTGATGCATATTCGAATTGGCCCGAGGCAGTGTTCATGGCGTCCATATCCCGTGAGCGAATGACGTTTTAGGGAACGACGACATTTGAGCGAATCGACGTTTTAGCGAATAACAAAGGCGCGTGTTAACCCCCCCCCCCCCCCCCCCCCCCCCCGTGCTGCGCTTACGCCGCTTCGCCGCAGCAGTCTGTGGCGGCTCATTGCAAAAATGTTAACCCATTTGGCCCATCCGTAAACGCCTCTCCGCGGCGGCCGATGATTCGCTGAAGTGCCATTGGGTGAAACGTCAACGTTCGTTAAAACGTGATTCGATCAAGTGAGTGCCTCCCAGTGCCCACGACCTTGACGACTTTGGAAGCCACCATAAGAGTGTTCATAACTCTTTTTGGAAGATATGAACTGCCAGAAAGGATTGTGACAGACAATTGTCGGAAATTCCGATCAAGCGAATTCCGGGATTTCATGACAAGAAATGGAGTGCAGCAGTCATTCTCACCCCCGAATCCTCCCGCAACGAACGGTGCGGCGGAAAACTTCGTGCGAGCATTCAAGAAGTCTGTAAACGCAAGCCTGAAGTCGGGGCTGACCATGGAAGAGGCATGCCATAACTTCTTGGTGGCATACCGTACGACCCCGCACACGACAACTGGCTCTACACCTGCCAAAATGATGACAGGACACGAATTCTGTACAAAATTAGATCTTCTTAGACCATCACTACCTGATGTCGTGCGATCAAAACAGGCGAAGCAGCACGCCTCGCGCAACTCTAAAGAACGCCCTACTTCAGAATGACCAGGTCTGGGGAACGGCAAGAAATGGTCGAAAGGCGTCGTCGTCCGAGTTCTAGGAAACCGAACATATGAGAATCTCACGAACGACGGAAATACCTGGAAACGGCACATTAACAGCTGACACATGTACCTAAGGAGGAATAGGGAATATTTCCGAATCAAAACAATAGCCTCAAGCGATAAAAACAACAACATTGAGAAAGTGCGCTTCTTTCTGCGGCATCAGTCAGAGAAACGGTTCAACGTCTTCGATTTCTAGTGACGACTTTCCAACCACAATTCAAGACAGCCAGAACGATCCTGCAACACCGGAGACCGGAGGCAGGCACTCCAAGCTCGCCTGCCACACCACTTAATGGCACACGTGACTAAGGCACGGTAAGCAGAACTCCTCTTCTCAGAAGATGAACACGGACAGGGACGCGCCAGCCACCTACGCGGCTAAACGTAAAAAAAAGAAAAACGGTAGGTTTCTTTTTTACTTTTTTTTTTGTAAGGGGGAGATTTTGCCGTGTATTATGTGCATGTTCGCCAAGTAAAGCGAACACGACCTATTGAGCCAAAACGACGGCGGTTGCAACCGGAGACACCGTCGGGGGAGAGCGAGCCACGGAGAAGCTCGGGACGCCTGGAAGCCACAGACTGGGCGCGGTCGCACACCAAACAAGACGTTTCTCATTATTAACTGATTGTAACCTAAACAGTCAAATAAATATATCCTTGCATTATCCCAAATTAACCGGTACATCGCAGATATGTTATTCATTGTTTTATTGATGGATTGATGGCTCGTTTTACGACTGCAGTATTGACGGAAATAACTATCAGTGAGAACTTCAATAGAACAAAAAAAAAAGATTGCAAAAAGACAACGGTTTTAGGATATGTTTCACGTTTTTGTCGACAGATATTGAAATTGGACGCAAAAATGGCGCCGGAAGTTTTCCCCTGGTGACGCCAAGTGACATACACGGTCGTTTCAATTACTTCGTCCCTATCTCGGCATAGTGTCCTTAGTTGATGCACCGACGTCGCGCTGCTGAGCAAGTGACGAGCGCCTAAAAAGAGTGTGTCACTCTTCTTGGCATAGTTTTGGAAAGGGCTCAGGCGATACTTTTTTTTTAGATCGGGTTTCGGAGTCGATGACCAAACGGAAACAAAAATCGATCGACGAATACGTCGAATCCCGTTGCGGCGTTACCGTATCGCTTCACAGCATGCTTATTTATGTAACGGATCAGAAGCGCAAAAAAGGACAGTTGGGAAAGCGTATGAACGAATGAGGACAGTACAGCCGCGCTCAACGCTAGATACACCAACTCTGTCGCGCGGTACCCAAGAAACAATAAAACAATATAAAGAAAACGGGTACAATACACGCGGTGTGTTGCACCAACGATTCAGCGCTTCGTTTTGTTCTTAGAGCCGCACCTTCCTTCGCTATACTCCGTTTCGGCATAACTTGGAAATTGGCGTAGGCTACGGCCCCAGTTGTTCAGTAAGCGCTTGGGAGAGAGACACGTGACAACGCAGCAGTGCAATTGTGCAGACTCTGACTCTCCCCTTGGCTCGTTGGGGCCGTGGCTTTTGACGAATGCCGAGATATACTGAAACAAAATGTAGCGTCCTGTCGGCCTTCATTTTGCTTCATCTTGAGAAGTAATTTTTGCTTCAACTTGAAAAGAAAAGAGACGCGCTGCAGTCAACGCACAGCAACGCCTTCCACCCGAGACTGGGTAATGTAAGAAACTAATATTTGAGCGGGTGAACAGAAACGGTTCTTGGTTGTTTTTTTTTTTGTTTTTTTTGTCTTTACCGCGCACGTGTCTGGTTCGCACCTTTCCAAACAAGCATCAATCACCTGCGGGTTGTCATATTCTGGAGCACCGTCACTTGCCTGGCCTCCCCTTCCTAAACAATAGAAAGCGAAGTTGCAGGTTTGAACGTGCTGAGGCCGTGTGGCAAGACCCGCAGCTGCTCGGTCGATTTTCCAAACTGCCAGTTACGAATAAGGGCAGCGTGTGTATCAGGGTGACACATGGTCCCGGCGTACAATTAATTATCCCAGAATAAGCTGAAGTAACCGAGAACCTTCCACAATACACGGAAGTTTGCTCATTCCACATTACCACCGCTTTATTTCAATAGAGGCTTTATAACAGCTGGCAGCAAGTCGATGAATAACAGCCGTATTTTTCGGAGTAAATTTTACAGTCTGTAAATGTTCAGCGGGAGCTAATGCAAGTGGAATTTTAAAGAAGACGACCATGCTACCTACCAACCTTACGCCCGTAGCTACAACATGCAGGAAATACAAAAAGATTTGTCGGTTATCCCCATTGAAAAGAGGTACAGGGTTTGTGACGAATTAACTGTGAATTAGGAGTCACAGTTATTTTAAAAACGGGGCAACAATCCAGTTGCAGTGTGTTTAAAAGAAAATAACTTGCGCCTGTCTGGTGCGTAAAAAAATAGAGAGAAAGAAAACACCAACAAATTACGAAATTACGAAGGAAGTTGAAGCTGGCAACATATAGACTTGAAAATATAATTTTTGTGCAAACCTCGGATTGACATTGGACGTTTTGCTGGGAGTTAAATTCTCTGAGTCCCGGGAGGCAGTAAGCTTGTACGAAAACATCGATAGCCACTATTGTTTTCCTATTCTTTTCAAGTACGCAGCACGTGTACCCAGTTTTGACTCCCAGCGTTGTCATTTTTTCAGGATACCCTGAGAGAGGCGCTGAGGTGCCTTTTATAGACCCTTTTCAAAAGTCAGAGTCACCTTGTGGCAGTCCCATGAGCTCCAATATTGCCGCTCTAATGGCGGTGATAGGAGATCATGCTCGGCTAAATCAAGCACCCTCGATTTCGTGAGTCGAAGGTGACGTAAGGGGACCAACACCTTTTCGCCTTTCTGCTCTATGCTTTCGAAGACGTTCGCATTTTCTGGTGTGGAGAAGTGTGTAGTGCCGCCATTAAAGCGTCGGGTTTGGCTCTGCACAGGGTGGGTAGACTGACTTTCGGGAAGGGTCTATTAAACGACGTATTTCTAGAAATATAAACTACACTGTGTATTTCCGGTAAAAAAAAAAAAAAAAAGAAGAAAAACAGGTGTCCTGCATCAGACGCAAATACACAAAAATAGTAAAATTAGTCAAATAAAAGAGCTTTGACTGAAGCTATTCAAATTGGACAGTATACGGGTTGGAGGAACGTCATATAATGGTCTTCTGTGAAATTCCTGTTCAATTTTGAAAGTAATAGGAGAATGTGTTGGTTGAACACATTGAAAGGTTTTTGAACGCACGAATGGACAAAGAACAAACAGTGTATTTCGTGTTTCTCCTTGCTTGTCCTTTGTGCATACTTGCGTTCAAAAACCTTTCAATATGTTTAGTTTTGCTGCCTGTTTGTAATGCGTCCAAGGGCGGATTTGTTTAAGTGCTTGTTTACTCAAGAGATTGATAAGAAGCATTTATGGGAGGAAATGAATAAATAAAATACAAAAAAAGATGACTAATTCACGAAAAAACATACAAAAACAGCGTTCTATCCTTCAAGCGAAAATAGGAGTCCTCACCAGAGAAAAATAAAAATAAAATTATAATAACATATTTTATATATTAACTATATATTCGGGCCTGTCCCTCAGATAGTTTCCCTGCGTGGACAACACATTCAGACCTGCAACGTGTCGGTTAATTAAGCAGCGGTATCCCCCATTCCGGATCATCGTCATCCCTCCCCCTATCTCTCTCTCTCTCTCTCTCTCTCTCTCTCTCTCCCCCCCCCCCCCCCCCCCGGCCCTCCTGCGACAATGGCGCCATTTCCGTCTCGCCGCAACCCCGGGCAGCGAAGAACGCGCCGACAACATCCCCCGTTGAAACAGCCGGGAGGGATACGGCATGCCGTGCCGGAATCGGACGTACTCGTCTATAAAAGCGCAGCTCCGCCAACTCCACGAGAAACATTCCCCGCTCCCGAGGATCCAGACGGTGCGCGAACGGTGTCAAGGGGGCCGTAACCAGCAGTCGTGGTCTTTGGGCAGTGTCGAGGCGTTACAAGCAACGACGTAGCGCGTTAGATTTTCCGTTGCGTCCTGAGGTACTCGTTATAATCAGGAGTAACTAACGAATAAAGTAATTTCGTTACTCTTTTACGAAATTACCTATCAAATTACGTTACTCGTTAATTTTTATTAAAATTAGTCACGTTTTCGATCCCTTTATAGGTTCAACACGCTATCGGGACCTCGCTTAATTCTACAAATTCCATGCACGAAGGATACAAATACTGTGAAATCGCTCTGTAAGCATTTAATTGCTCTCAAAATTCGCGACCGCGGCTCATTGCTGCCAAATTCCGAAATCGAAAGTAACGTAAAAGTAGAACTTCTTGGAAGTGACTGTAACGATATTTTGTGACGTTTGCAGGACGATAAAGAATCTCAGTACGGCGTTATTTTTCGGCAGGCTAACGAGTAACGAACGGTTTTCTGAGAGCGCGTAGCCAGCAGTCGTTAAGCGGCGCTGACCGTTTCGCCGAAACAGCGGAGCAGCGCCGGCGATTCCGACCGCGTCGACCGCGCCTCCCTCGCTCTCGACTTCGGCACAGTCACTCGGCGGAGCTCAGCAGCGGCGGAAGGGAGGACCCCGCTCGTCCGCCGCCGAAGGATACCCACGCTCTCGTTCGGCGGCCCCCGGCACCGACGGCAGCGACATGCGGAGGACGACCGGGTGCTCCGGACGCCTCCTCCGGGAACACGGCTTCGGACCGCGGTGAGTGTCAGAACCCGAGTTCACTCTCCCTATCCGCGCTTGCCGCTTCGAATTCCGCCCAACCCGGCGCGGGAGGGGGCGCTTTGTATAGTACCGAAAGCGGCCCATTTGGCGACAGGGCATGGCGTTTCAGCCGTCTTCGGCCGTTCGCAAACTTTTCCGACAAGGGGGAAACAAAAGAGCGGACTGCTTTCAGACAACGTAGTAAAGTTGACACCAGGGCGTAGCCAGAAAAAGGGGGGGGGGGGGGGCTTATGAACTTCTGCCCCCCCCCCCCCCCCCCCGATAAAAATTCCTGGCTACGCCACTGGTTGGCACCTCCCCTGCTCGGTCTTGTGGAGCCCCTCCTTCTGCAAGTTCTTATTATGTCTGTGTGTACAGTTTGATGCATTATTCATTGTGTGCAGATTCCTGAATTGCAGTTCATATCTGGTACATCCAGTCTATACCTTTAGTGTGCAGTAGGCGCTCCCAGACAGTAAGATCTAATCTCTCACTTCATCAAATAAACATTGAAATATCGAATGCTCGAGGTGGTACTGCAAATTTGGCGGCAGTCAAGAACGGCTCCGGCTCTTTCCGTTGTTTCCGAACTTTTTCGACGAGACAATTTTGGAGAAATGCTCATGACGCTGGTCTCAGCGTACGTCATTTTCCCCGACAATTATCGAAAGAAGTAACTAAGTATATCGCTTACTCGTTACATACCATCATCACTGTCATATATCATGTTTTTTATTATCATCAACAGCTAATTGCCTGAATTATCAAGCACTCAGGATATCATACTCGGACGACTCGTGCCATAGAAAATGTGTAGTTACTATCGTGAAGAAACAAGAAAGAAAAAAAAAACGCGACTTGCTGCTTGTAATTTTCCTCAGTTCAGCTTCACTTAGTACCAAACGCACCAGTTTCAATCTAGCTTGGTTCGACCTGATGCTCGTTAATCCCTTTTCACTAAGCTCCTTTATAAACTCGGCCAATCAGCTCGCGATGTGGAGTGCGCACGTGCTCTACGGCGTGCGCTGGTTCGCCGATTTTATAAAGGAGCTTAGTGGAAAGGATCTTTAGAACGCCGTCTGACACGGGTATAATAATGAGGCCATATATTGCGATACGATATCTATTGTAATCGCTTGTCCTTGTGTATGGACTGAGTTATTCGCAGCCCAGACGTTTCTTCCCGGAGCAGAAACTAGCAACTCCTCGCCTACCGGCCGCACGGACGTAACACGCGGCCAGAACATGCCGCCCTTCTTTGCCGGGTACGCCGGATCCGCCCTTGAAGAGGGGTTTGCTCGCCTCTGTCCCCGAGCCCGCCCTAAGTGAATTACGGATTCACCCTGGAGTGTGTTTGTTTTGCTGACCCCCGGATACGCTAAGCCGGACGGGAAGAACCGCGAGTAACGACGTTGCTCTTCGGCGTTTCTTTATAGCTTGAACCGGCGGCGTGTTTCCCCGCTTGCACCTGGCTGCTGCTCCGTCCTGCTACTTTCGATCTTCGCTTTTTTTTTTCTTTTTTTTATCGCTGGGGGCAAATCTGGTTTTAAGGTTCCTTTCACGTTTCCGCGACTTACGTTGTTGGTGCTGGGTTCGTGCAGCTTACACGAGCGACACGATGTATTCGAAGTGGAAACATAACTCATTTGATCGTATCCTAGGGAGGGCAAAGAAGTGTTTCCACCCTAACAAAAAGGAAAACAAAGGCACGATGCAATATTTTTGTTTTTGTTTCATGAGTCGCTTTTGTTTCGCATGTCACACGACAAACATTAGTTAGAGGAACTCTCGTTTCTCTTCTCAGTCGAAGGTCGCTCTCGAAATGCAGCTACCCTAGTGTAGAAAATTAGGCAGCCCGTCTCGGCTACTTAACGGAGAAGAAGAAAGAGTAAAACCCGACAAAATAATGTTGCTAGAGACTATCTCAAGGTAGAAGTTTTAGCGCAGGGTACATTTATGGCTCAGCTCACATTTAGGAAGGAAATTTGCCAGCCCTTTTGATGTCGGAAGAAAACATTCTTCTTTTTCTCTCCAGTTTAATTTGACGTTCTCCTCAAAAATGATCGAACTGTCTAGTGTTACGAACACCTCACTTTCGGTAATTAGTTGGAGTAATAATAATAAAAAAAGCAGAGTGCATATGACTGATCATGTAAGTAACGAAAGTGAGCGGATGAAAGCAAAACGCAACTGGAAATCGTTATATTTTTTTTATTTTTTTCCTAATGCTGCCGCGATATGGTCTTGACTCGCGAAGTCGGTCGACAGACAATGAATGTCAAGGACAACTGCTCGACGCCACTTAGCTATGCTCGCGATAAGCTCCGTGTTCCCTGTGTCGTGCTTTATCGATTACAACCGTTTCTGATAAGAGCCACTCCAGATACACGGGCGGGGCCGAAAAACGGACGAGTACGAGTCTTTTTTTTTTTTTTTTTTTTTTTTAGGGCTGGAATGTTTTTTATGTATATTTTTTAGAAACTCTAGAAATACTCGATAATAGAAGTATTTGTTGAGCGACTTTATCTTAGTCCTTTTTCATGTTTTCTGACGCCATCGTCATGGCATTTGGCTGCCTATGTTACGTTATTTCGTTACATTACCCGGGTGCGAGCCGAAAGTGGGGGGGGGGGGGAAGCCCGAAAACATATTCGACATAAAAGTACGTAAAAACAAAACATGTCTCTAACGCGCTGCCAAAGCTGACTCCTGAATTTATATTTCGACGTACATCCCCAGACATTATGAGCTGAAACGCCCAATCTCGACGTTCGCTACGCCTGCCGTTCCCACAAGCTCCGCTATCTCTGAAAATATCAGAGAGTTCAAAGACCTAATTGCTTCGCCTTCCGAGTCTACATTAAATCAAAGTATTTTTTTTTTTTTTTACAAACTGGCAAGGAAACTGAAGGAACATTGCGGGTCTTTTCAGGTCATATTGTTCGCGGTAATACGCATGCTTTCCGGGTTGAAGTTCAAATCACCGCTCATATTTCAGAATTACGAAAACTCGGGGGAACGAAGTCATCAGACACAACACATTTATCTAAACACGGCAAGAAGAGTTTGTATTGTAGGAATTTTATTTTAGGGGTGGAGAAGGGGGAGGGGGGGGGGGGAGCAAGAGAGTGTGCGACCGAGTCCCGTAATAATAGCAACAGCAAGAAAATGTGCGAAGGTCAATGTGAAGTTGAGCGATTGCGGCGAAGCCCCCGTTCTTTCGGCACCCCACCGCTTGCCCTCTCTCCCGGCACTTCGGTGCTCGAAATAACGAGTGGGGGGGGGGGGGGGGGGGGGGGGGGGGGGACGCGTATAAAGGGAAGCGATGACGAAGCACGGGGGCTGTTCGAGGTGTCGGGACTGTCAGGGAACACTGTTAAAGCTCTGCGCGGGATACCAATTAGTCTTTACGGCCGCAGGATGGAGGAGAACTCGCTTGGCGGGGGTGAGGTGCACGGCTTGAGAATTTCAACAAGTGTCCGTGGAAACTAAAGTGCCTTGCGAAGACTCGGATGATGCCTATATATAAACTGCTTGATTGGGGTCCTGTATAGGCTGCTTATTACGGTCCATATTAATCTTCGAGTTGAGTTAAGGTTTGATTTGTTATACTGAACTTGTTTCACTAAACTCCGCGGCAAACTATGCAACAAAAACAAAGAGAAAAAAAGAAAAAAGACAAGTATTGAAGGTCATGTTTCGTCATCGTCAAGGTTCCTTTTTCGGGAGGTGCGCAGGGTTTGGGATAATGAAGGGCTTAAAAAGAATGTAACACCCATATTTGTAATTGGTAGAGGCAGTGACAATTTCGATTATAATTTTGCGGGGCATTACGGATGTCTCTAAGCAAGTCACTTAAAAAATGACTATTACAGGTGCACGTGCTTCTTTTTTTTTTATCACACCTAAAAAAATAATTACCGATTTTAACATTTTGGCCACATCTTCGCACAAACAGCCAATATATAATTTTTATCATTATATATATATATATACAGGGTGTTTTCTTTTTAAGCTTAACAGAATTTTTTTTTAAAAAACCATGAGAGCTAGATTAATGCGGTCTGTGCAGGTGAGTTAGACGGCCAGGGCGACATATTATAGGAGGCTAATCGTAACGATCAGTCGGCTAATTAGTTAAAAATCGTTAATTAACTTTTTAATTAATGAAAATAGACCTATAGTTCCAATTAGAAACTTGCTCAGCGTCATCGAAAACCACTAAATCAGTAATTTTCAGAAAGACTTTGAGCGCGTGAGAAGCGTAGTAGTGCACTAAAGTTAGCACTCGTGGAGCACGTACAAAGCTAGCGGTTGCGATAAGGCGCCCGCGCAATATTTCCGTCGCCCATCTAGCCCCAGCCTTGTACCTGCTCCACGAGCGGTAACTTTCGTGCACTACTACGCTTCTCACACGTTCAAAGTCCTTCTGAAAATTACTGATTTAGTGGTTTTCGATGACGCTGAGCAAGTTTCTAATTGGAACTATATGTATATTTTTATTAATTAAAAAGTTAATTAACGAATTTTAACTAAATAGCCGACTGATCGTTACGATTAGTCCCCTATACTATGTCCCCCTGGCCTTATAACTCACCTGCGCAGACCGCATTAACCTAGCTTTCATGGTTTGTTTTTAAAAATTCTGTTAAGCTTAAAAAAAAACACCCTGTATATATATAAAATCATCTAAAGCATAAAAAATCACATTTTTTTGGATTTATAAATTTCTGGATATCTAGAAAAAATAATAAAATAAGTTTTCCAGTTCCAACGGCAATTGTCGCATGTAATTTAAATACGTAATAACACGAACATCGCTTACGAATGTATACACGGGGGAGAACAATGATCAATATGATTTAAATTGTGACTTAAATCGTGATTTAAATCATGATATGGATTGTGACTTTTATCAGACCAGTTTTCCTATGAATTAAATCAAACCTTCTCTGCCAAAGTGACCAGGAAAATAAATTTCTATTTACTGTTTGTCACTTGGTGCTTTCTATGTGCATTTGTATTGCATTTAAATCGAAGAACCATCAAGCGAAATGTATATCACTAAACGCTAGAAAAAAAAGGAGCTTTTTTGATCAATTTGGAGCCCTGAGCTGGATTTCTTTCTTTAACTCTGCGCGTCAGCTGCGTAATGTTATATTACAACCAAGAGAGAACTCAAAAGAAAGAAAATACGACTAGAAAAAAAAAGGTATATTACTATCAAGTCAGAATGCGAAAGAAAAAGTTAATAAAGCTTTTAAAATATCTAAGAAGGTCAGACAGTTATAGTTTATTATGGCAGGAATTACACCACTAAAAGGTTGTTTATTAAACCAAACCTTACAATTGTAATTATTTCTTCCGCAATTCCTTTAGTGACCAGACGAATAGATCAATCATTACGGCATGTCTAAAAATACATCTGGTGGTAAGAAATCACTATTTCGTGCTACAGTAATTTAAATAAAATTAATCTAATTTAAAACAAAGAAATCTAACTTAATTGTTTAAAATTGTTTTTTTTTTTTTTTTGCCACCCTGAAGTTTTGCTTCCTGATGTTCAGAGTTTAATGTCGTGCTAGTGTCAGTTTTGGTTAATCTAATTAAAAAATGGGCTTTCCAGGGGGAAAAAAAATCTATCTCCACTAAATTCTAAAGCACGTAATTAGAAAGCAGCCCGGCAGATTGACCATTACTAGTTTGATCACTCAAAAAATTGCAAACATTTACGCAACCCGTAAGGTGAAACAAGGCGATAGGTGAGTTATGGCGTCGGGGCCGCTAAGTTGTCACTTCGAAGCAGGTGGACGGAATGAATAGTAAAGGTGCGAGCGTGCAGTTCAATCCCCACCCCTGCCTGTTTCGATCTGTATGGGCATCGTACCGGCGTGCGGTCGTGTATCACTGCTGCCTGATGCACGTTAAAGACCCCAGGCTAGCGGTTGTACCGCACTGGATAAATAGCTCATCCACAGCTGAGAGACAAGTCGCCCGTTGAGGCAAACGTTGGGGGGATTTTACGTACCTTCACGTTTGGGGACCGGTGCTCAAAGGAGGGCCCGATGCCCGTCACACCGCGCTGCAGACGGCTACCAGCCAGGGCGATCGCCGCGCCTGGTTCGCCGACACCATGCCAACAACGATGATCCCGGTATCCAAAAGCGTTTATTGGGAAACAGGGGTCCCCAACAAGACACTGCGGTCAAGCGAGCCATGCATACAGGGTGCCCTCAGCGCCCGCCGACATGAAAGCAAAAGGGGCAAGGCGAGCGGAGTCATCGCCGGTGGGCCGAGCTAACGCCACCCTTCGTCGCAGGAGTTTGGGCCAGAGCTCTAAGGCAGACGGACGTCCACTCGGAGGAGGGGACGCCGACTGTCAGAGCCAGGGAAACGCTAGCGTCCAGTCATCGCCGGTCGGACGAGCTCGTACGCCGCGACTTGACCCTTCGCCCGGAGTCCACTCGTGAACTCCTAGACAAGGCGGACGTCCACTCGGAGGAGGAAAGCCTGTCCCGCTCGATCTGGTCCCCCGAAAACGGGAGATGCGCGGAGGAGTGCGAGAGGATCTGCCAACATGGTGGCGTACTCTCCCCGACACGATACGGAGCGAGCAGGCTCGAAGCCAGATGACTCCGGCCAAAACGTCCACGGCTTACGCTTTCTCGGGGGCGGGAAACCAGTGGCTCCCACAACGTCCAGGCTGTATACATAAACTCAGCTATGTTACGTCCAATCTTGAACTGTGGGCGGAGGTCACCATGCGAGACGTGTATTCCTGCATCGTTTTTGAAGCAACCAGACAAAAACTTGCCTTCTCGTCAAAACACCGCGACTAGGACTGTGCCAAAAGAGTCGGGAAAGGTTTGAAGGTCAGTTTTTATGTGTTTTCTGCCTGCTTGGTTCGTTCGAGAACGTGAATAGGGCCATAAAAAAGGAAAGCCGGACGCCGCCGGACCACGATTGCTTGTGCGGGAAACACTTTGGGTTGAATTCACGGATACTTCTGGTCGTCAGATTCATTTGTTTTGTTCCAACATGAACGCGGGAAAACGGCAAAGCTGTACGGACCACCTGTGGACTACGTTCAGTGGGTCTTCACTTCGAACGGACGCCTGATTGTTTGAACTGTCGTCTGCTCTCAAACGTTTCTGCTTGTTGTCGTCTGCTCGTTCAAACGACAGCGGCCCGTACACCAAAGGTCCGGTCATTGCGATAAGAAGTAAGTGCAGGACTCAAAATACTTTTAATTTTAAAGCTTGGTTGGAATAAATAGGCTCGGTGTAAACAGTAGATAAAAACATATGTTCATACACTAATTGACCTTTTCCACATACCGACGGCACCAGGCGGTGGCTGCACGAACTAGAAATCGAGTAAGTGACCTACCTGCGCTACCAATCGATAATGGGAGCTGCGCTACCGGTTTCTTCGCTCTCTGAGCTGCGGTGCGTTCACAACGCCACTTCAAAGAGGGTCATCCGTGGCGTCCACCCAAATGTCGTGTTTTTCTTTCCGTCTGCTTTCTTTTTTTTGTGTAACACAATTATATATATGCTACAATTATCTGTTCCACTCGTTAATCCACAGTCTCCTTTCGAATTTCCTCCATTTTTCGTGCCGACTTCCGCCGCTTGGCATCGGGCGCTCGCGCGTGCGCAGAACGCTTCTCGGAAAAGGTCCATTGTTACCAGCGGCCATCACCGACTTGTTATGCTTGATTCACTTGGCCCGATTCTGTTTTCGATTTTCAGTATCGACATCGACATCTCAGCTGCCTTTCACGCTTTTGCAGCCTGAGCGACGTCATGAATGAAAATAGCGAGCAGAATCTCAGCGTGCGAATCAGGCTTTAGCGTCCATTCTGCGGCATCCACGCGCAATGAATCGCCGCATGTCACATTATTCACGAGAAGTTTTGCGGTGTAACGAGCCTCGTTAATTTCGCTGAGGCCGCCATAGTAGTCCGACATTGACAGGAAGACGTAGAAGCGACCATTCCAACGCGAAAAATAGCACGGGAACTCACACCAACGCCGACAACATCGCACTCCAAAGGTTTATTTACGGATGACGGCGAGCTTTTTCCCCATACTTCATCGCGCATGCGCGGCGCCTGTGGCGTCCGCTAGGGGCACTGCGGTTTGTTTATAAACATAAAATAGTATTTTATTTTTTTTTTTTTTTGAGGGGAGCGTGCTTTGTTTCATAGGCGTTCCGTATTAAACCGAGCAACGCACCGGACGGAAATTTCGTAGTGTTTTGGTACCAATGAGGCTGTATTAAGTAGGGAGCATTTCAGCTGTCTGCGTGAGAGGGGAGCGTGTTTTCGTACGTCACTTCGGTACAAATAGTGACACGCGCTGAACGTAAAGCGCCGAATAAGGAAGCGGACGAGAGGAAGTGCACTCTCATATTAACGTTTATTGAAACAAACACACACACTATTAACACCAGTTTTCTGGAGATTTGTTTAGAAAACAAAACTCCCTATCTGCCGGGGGCATTGACGGGGCACTAACGCACTTGCTTTCCGCTTACTTTCTGATACAGAATGCATCGTAATATTCGGGGCAATATTATCTGCGTAATCCTGAGATTAACTGTTGTTTGTGATAATTCTGGGTCACATGGCCACCTATCCCAGTCCACTGTTAGCAACGAGGTAGAGGGGCTTAGAGCGATAAACTGGTATCCCGTTCACCAGGCAAAAGTGACCCCCGGCTACCGCCATGTTCTACAATTTTGACCGCTCGGCACGTGACCGTACCAAGTCCTGAGGCGTTTACGCAAAACTGAGCTGAGATTTCTATCGCGATCGCTGTAAAAAACAAGATAAACTATTTTTTCTATACTGTGAGCCCCAGAGATCACTTCCTAGCTCCGATAAAAACCTCAAATACAGCACCGCGGCTGACGCCATCTAGCGGAGGCATTGCGAAGCTGCCCGAGTTTTGTCGTAAAAGCACATTTTGGACTTAAAACAAACGAAACGTAACTTATATCGTCAGAGTACTGGTATTAAAGATCAAAAGCAAATATTTGTGTGCGGTACTTCGTTACAATCTAGACGCAAAACTGTAAGGTCACCTGTCTGGTGGTCAAAAATGTGCAACATAGTGACGTCCAAATGGGGGTCACTTTCAGCTGCCAGTTTATCGCTCTAAGGCTCTCTACCTCGTTGACTGCCATATCGGCTGACGGGGACTGTTTTACTGACCATGCATGTTATCTTGACTACTTGTTATCTTTTTATCAGTGGCCCGTGGAATGTTATGGCGGAGTGCCGAAAATGGCCCGCGTCAATATGGACCGCGGTCGACGGCTCGAAACCGCGGTGTCGCACTGAGAGCTATTGCTGTGATATCGCTGCACTAATATGGCTGTAACATCGCTGTAAAAGTAAGATACCTAATTTCATCTTCCTAAATAGAAAAATAGATAAACCAAAGCTGTAAAAATTATCTAGAAAGCAATTGAGTTAGATTTACAGTTACGTGAGCTTTAATGTGCTTAGTTACAAATAAATTTAATTTTAGAAATATACCTAAATACGGGCTGGGTCATTGACCCCAGATTTTTTTACTCTCCGTTACCTACGTTACGAAAGCTTACGTACAAGTCACCCTGACATCTGTGCTTTATCTTAAGCATGTCTACCAGTCCAAGGAGATAGCCTGGCTTGCGACATTTAAAGACACAAATGTTTCGGTGGCTTATACGTCGCGTAAGAAAACTGTGCTGTGCAAACCAAACTTCAGTGTAAACCAGATTTTACGCTCAAATATTTGCCAAGGCACATTCCAGCAACTGTTAAAATTTGCCAAGATTTTCGAGGTGTGCCTCTGTCGCTCAGCAGCGGCACATATTGGAGCAGCTCCGCTTTAATTCAGCACTTTGTTCGGGGCAAAGTTTGAGGCAATGAGAACACAGCACATCACGTTGAGCCTAATCAGATACTTGGAGTAACTGTGCTCGAACAAAGTTAAGTTACTAAAAAGCTTTCAGCCTTTCCACTCTGGGGAAGACGGAAGACCGGCTAAGTTGTACTATGGTGGGAATGAAGTATAATGGCCGGCCGCAGGTCGGCAAGCTAGTGTGGAAAGGCTGGAAAGGTTACACCATCTATGAACAATGGCGGACCCAGACAACCGGCAAGCCGGTTGTCTGGTTGCCGCCGTCGCCCATGGGTGTCGGTAGCTGTCCAGAGCGTCGTGTCATCATTTGTTTGCTGACGGACACGATACTGGGGAAACTAGCCCTCCACAGCTCCGCTGTAAAAACTTCCAGTTGCTGACACTCGTTTCATCGCAACTTTAAAGCGATATTTAATCACCATAACTGCGTAATCATACAGAGTTAATTTCTTACGATTACTTAGATTACGACTGTGCGCTCGAGCGATTCGAGAACGTCTAATCGATATAATGAGTGACGAGAAAGGTATGTCCCTTGTAAAATCGTCTCGGAATGGTGGGTCTGTTGGCGGCGTCTCAATGGCACACGTCCCTCGTTAAATAGCATCGGACTGTTTCGGAATAACAAGCAGGGATGTCTGGCGCGGGAGACCGGTCTTGAGCGTTCCTTTTCTTCCGGTGTGAACGAACCCCGCGCGAACCAGCGCGGAGCGAAGTCGTCTCGTCCTTTTTATTCATCATCGATCCGAGTCGTCTGACGCCCCGAGGTAGACCTGGCTGATGTTGCACGTTCACGCATACGACCAATACCGCCTAGAAGACAAGGACTGCACATGAAGTCATCGTTAATGGAAATCCGACCTGGCCCAATGCGGCGAGCAAGCTGAAGCTCGACGAGAGACGCCGCAAAGTGCCAGACGCGTTCTTCATTGCTGCTTTGCCGCGTACTAGCGTCGCGTTCGTTATGAGACAGTGGAGAGTTAGTAGACTCACGTATGCGCAGTGCGCATACGTGAGTCTAAAACTCCCATATACGCAGTGCGCATATTTAGGCCAGTTAATGAAAAATTTCTAGTAAACGCGCACCCTTTGAATCTGGCTTTACGGTTACGCTTGGGGGGAAAGGCACAGGCCCTGTCTTCCAAGTGGCATTGGTACCGCATCACCTTTTGTTTGTGTGTTTGTGTCACTATTCGTAAGCGCCACAGGGGAAAACGAGAAAAGGCGTGCGTGATATTGAGCATTGCAGAGTTTATTGCTGTTACTTGCAAGTCTGAAATCAAGTGAGCACCAATGAGCTTTGTTTATGCACACATTTGAATAACTTGCGTCGCATCTGTAGTGTCTTGCCTAACGGTAGCCAGCGTTTACTCTATCTTAAAATGTAAACAAAAGCGTAAAGCGTTCCTCCTAATAATCAGTGAAGGCACTTAGGCAATTCAGTCATCATTTGGATATTTATTCTAATCTGTTAATTTTTGGCATGCAAACATCCTCAAATTTATAACAAGCTTCATGCAGCGCAGCCTCCCAACCCTGCAAGATAGTCGATCACTCCCGTGATCAACCATCGGCCAGGCGACTCACAGCGCATTGTTGCCTTCTCGGTCCCAGAGCTTATTATATTATTTTTTTGTAGCTAAGCTCACTGTGGTGGGCAAGTTGCAAGCCTTCTAAACCAAAGCAGATTTTCTTGGATTCTTCGAGTGATGTCGGTCACTGCGTGCTGTGCCTACGAGGGGAGCGCGGATCGAGGGCCTTATTGCTGATAGTTCATTGGTTCGACTAGTTGAGTTTTAAACTAATAAACTAATGAGACGAGTCAAGTAACCAAGTATTAATTCCATTACAATAAAATAGCACCAACTGCAACTGTAAGATAGCAAGATTTTCGGTGGAATTTGTACGTTTCATCACTTACATCTCTAAAACAGATATGACGATATATACGTGAGGTGATTTATCTCGTTTTGCAAAACTGAACCCTTGGTCAGATATCGCAGTACGCATCTACGTTACCAGATTGCATAACCTGCACTTAGCGAGTACAACTCGGTCATATATAGATGCATTTGCAAAACGAGTGTAACTACATGTATTTCGTAACTAATTTCATAACAGCTCAAGTGACTACAACGGTATGGTATTTACTTTCTAAAGGTAACTTTTACAGGTCTGCAGGCACACACATAGCTTCCGCTTCAATGTCAGGTGTGAGGAGGAGGGCACTCGGCATGCAGATCAGGGCGTCTCGCCGATGTGACGCGCTTCGCGAGGAGCTCACGTACTCTCCCGGGCAGGCCGCCACGCATTTCAAAGAGGCTTCTTGCTTTGTCAAGAACTCGTTACCGAGAAAACACACAATTCGGTCTCAATTGCGGTGACTCGCAATAATGAAAGTAACAAAGTTACTTACTAGGCTACCGTAGGGCCGTATGCACGAACTCAAGTCCCTGACGTGAGACCACTGGGGTGGCGCTGCTGTCGGCACTGCGCATGCGCAGACGCTTCACCTCGAGCAAATCTGGTTTTTGCGCACGCGCAGTGTCCCCACCTGGTGTGGACAAGTGCCGACTTCTTTGTTGACAGCTTGAAGGAAGGAAGAAGAGGAAGTGACATATCGGGTCAAGCCAGCCAGAGGAGAAAATCCCGAGTGAAGCCAGACGTAAAGGTGGGAATGCACCTCCAGGGGTGACCAAAAAAGCACATAAATGCTGTTGCCGCCAGATCACCTGTCCTTTCTGCCCAATAGCGTCCTTTGATTTTGGTCATCGTTGGGGCGTGTCCCTCCAAACCGGAAGTTTCCATTGGCTTCACTTCTGAGCGTCATGTCGCCTCCAGACGCTTCCTACCTTCATGGTTAAAGGGTCACCAACACCCCCCAAAACGTTTTTGTATTTTTTTTCCAGGCGATTTAATATGATGCTCGGAAGACGACCCTATCAATATTTTGCTACAGCGTCATCTATAGTTTCTATAAAGTAAAAAAACGCAACTGCTCGAAACCGAAACTGCACTGGGAAGGAAGAAGAAATGTAGAGGAGGAGAGAGCTGCCGGATGTCACGTGGCTACACCCGACCGTGTTTTCTTTTATTTTGTTTTCCTTCGTTTTTCCGGCCGTGCGAGGCAGATGAAAAATTCACACGTCGCAACAAGAAACGTCAAAGTCAAGCACTTCGTGCCTGACTTTTGCGTGTTTTTCAAGCTGTTATCCCAATCGTGTTCGTAAGATGACCGATGTCTTCAGCCAGTAGACGGGACGACGACTCGGCGACGTCTTCGTGCGAATCAACTCGGTGGTCGGGCGGGTCGTACGGAAATACATCCTAATTGTTTTGATCGATAAATTATTCCTCTTTCGAAGCTAGACAGGTTCGCCAGTACCGCGAACAACAGTTCTGAAGTAGAGGACCCACGCTCGTCGTCCGCCGTCATCGCTTCGTCCGCTTTGTTCAGCCGTCCATCCCGCGACTCCCGCCGCTCGCGATACGACGCCATGTTGAGGATTACGCAGGGAATGCACACAGTGCTTCCGGTTCTATGCGCAACTTCCTATTCTGATAAATGCATTTTTGATCATTTTAAAAACCAGAAAAAATATATATCATATTTTTTTTGTTTTGTTTTAATATTGCGTGAGTGCCTTCGATAACCCACAACTTTGCTTATATTTGGTGCGTGTGTCTACACCATAGCAAACTGCACGTGACCACGAAGAAGAGAGTGAGTGCGACTTAAACCGGTCAGGGTCTCTAATCTGGACACTTTGAGAAAAAGTCGTCGAGGAATTCGACCGCCTTGATTGGACGGCGCCGAAGTGAAACGCTGCGCTGACCGATTCCGGCCCCAGGATTCCTCGCCGACTTTTTCTCCAAGTGTCCAGAGTAGAGCCCCAGTTCTCGATGGTCGGTTTCTGGGGCGGAAAGAAAGCGAACTTCGAGCAGCAAATTGTGTTCTAGGTAGTTGGGCTATCATATGTCTTGTTCAAATACAAAATCTTGGCGCACATAAATACCCTGTCAATGTCCGTTTAACAGCGTGTTGCTCTCTATACTATTCCTATACGTACCGGAACTGAAGCGCCTTTTCGGTTCTGTTACGTAGCTTTTTGAACATGCCGGTGAACAGTTTCTGCCATTTGCCCTCTTCGCTTACGTATAAGCGATCTTCGCTTGCGTAGAAGCGAGTTCGTGCTAGACCTTTTTTTTTAGTTTTGGGGATATGGCAAGCGCTTTTGCCGACAACGGAACTCAAGAGCCACGATAGGTGACGTCTTTGGAGCAGCAATTAAACACTAGATTACTCTCTTTTTGTTTCTTTTTTTTTTTTTTTTTTTTTTTACTGTTGCGTTGTGTCGCACACACAGATGCTTGACTGCGAAGAGAGCGTTCAGGCTACGCAGGGTCATTCGATTCGAGGTTTTATCGTTGACCGCTGCGCCTCACCTAAAAACAATTGCAGGCATATTCCGTTGAGGTTGAAAAAATCCAGTTCGCCCTAGAAGGGTGGCCGCTCAGGGTGTAGGCTAAATATGTAAAAAAAAATATTCTTAAAATTAAACTTGAGGAAGAAAACGAGAAGGACGGACAACCACAAACTTCCAACTGGCAACAACATTTATTGACACCAAGAGTTTGCTTAGATACAAAAAAAAAAAAAAAAAGATAGGGTGAAAACAAATTCTTCCATCGATAAAATACAAAGATTCGACCTGGTAAAAAAAAAAAAAAAAAGATTTGTTGGGTGCGCTTCGTTTTCCTGGGTCCCGAAAATGCATCCAACTTCGGCGCTACCGAGCAGTTTTTCCGTCTATCCTCCCCGTTTCCACACTGCCAGCTTGGCGCTTCTAGCACATGTGGTAACTTTTGTGTACCACCGCTTCTCATGCTCTTTAAGTCTTTCTAAAATTTACTTATTTAGTGGTTTTCGAAGACGCTCAGCAAGTTTGTGGTTAGAACCATATGTTTACTTTCCCTAACTAAGATGTTAATTAACATGCATTAGTAATTATCCGACTTATCATGTCGATTTGCGTCCTACATTACCCCTTCCTGGCTGTATAAGTCACATGCAGAGACCACAGTAATGCAGCTTTCGGGGCTTTGTTTAAACAAAACTTTAATACTAAAAACAAACATACCTTTATCAACCCTCGGTGTACCGAGTGCATTGCGGTGGAGCATACACTCGGAAACTTGTGGGAGCGAAGCAGCTTCGACTATGTACTTTCGAGGTTTGGTTGGTGTCGGAGCTTTAAGTGTGCACTTATCGAAAGAGGCTTATTATCATGCACACACAGAATAAACACTTTTCAGAAGTTCGCGGCAGTGTAATCTGGCCACGAATTGGACATAAACCCTGCGGCTGCGCTCGCCGAGGACTCGGATCAGATCTCACGCATCGTGCTTAATTAAAAAACGGCGACCGCCAATGTGGCTTCACGGGGTTTTCAAAAGGATCCACCGAATGCAAACTACCGTGGCGGATAATTCGCCAGTTCGTTCCGTTCGACGATCTCATTATGGAAGCCACGGAGAAACCGACAATGAGCGCTCACTCCACAAGGCCCCGGCACGACCTGCCGGCCGTCTGCAAGGCGTGGGTATACAGACGCTCGCCGGTCACTGTCCTTATCGGGACACCGCGGAGTCGAATCGAGAGAGACCCGTATTTCGCGCAGAGACTCTCCCCTTCTTTCCGGCCGTGCGAGTCGTGCTCCTGCTCCCTCCTAATCGAGGATCACGCGTGCTCGATGCGGCGGCGATAAGCTTTATTGGCGTCCGTACCCGTTTTCAGTGGGCTAGGGGTCGGCCGACGTTTACGGAGGTCGACGGTTTTCGCCGCCGGGGGACGGCGACAGGTGTCTGGCGTTTCCGAACCATTGAGCAAGAGCGTTCGCGCGATCGGGAGGGCGAAGCGAAAGCCGAATTTGTTGTTTTGTTTTCGGGATGGCGCATTACGGCATTTTGGGAAGTTCCCTTTTGGTTTCGGCGAAGGTCATCAAACCGCGTAGACCGCTTGAAAAGCACGCTGAAAGCGAATTTTGAATTTGGAAGCTGACGATGTGCCTTTATTGTTGACATCGAGTGTACTCACTTTTATTGAAGTGGATACAGTTATGCCGGCCGTCAACGACTTGTCGGTATCAGAAACACGTAAAATACAGGCCCAATAAATGGACTTACAGAATCGACGAAGAAAATGCCGAAAAAAAATAACATTAATGCTTTTCTGGTCAGCTGTTTTATCCCCACCATACTCCACCTCATAAACATCTGCATTGCAGCAGTGCCTATAAAGGCACGGTGGCGAGCGCATGACATTTTGAGTGTCGTTTATGCACGAGTTGTTGTACACGTAGCATTCCCCTGAGCCAGGCCCTTGCACCTGCACAAACACATTTCCTGTACCTTTGTCTGCATTGGAGGCATTTATTAGATGGAGTATACTTGAGTAATGAAAAAAAACTCAAAACACGGAAACAAATTCGTTTTAACTAATAAACATTCGCACATTTTTGTTTCGGATACAATTTGATGTCGTTTTCATCGAATGTCTGTATGTTATCGGCGAATCAGCTCGCCATAATGATTACCTGCGTTACGAGTGCACGGCTCCGTGGGAGTCGCGTATACACTGACTGGCTGATCACACAATCTCATTCAATGGGAATGACATTAACTATGCCGTTGAACAGGGCTAGTAGATAGATTAGTGAAAATTTTCTGCGTAACTATACGTTTCCGTTTTGTTTCATACCAAACCAAACGCTGGCACCTGCCCCCGCTGCAACTGGTCACACGACAGTAACGGCAAGGTTGCCGGTTAATGACAACCGAACCGCGGCAATCAGAATTGCGCCAATATGCTTGGCGCAGTAGCTTCATCAAACTAAATGTCAAAATAATACTGAGCATATGCTCGTACGGCAATTTTTTTTTTTTTTTTTGTAAATACCAGCAATGAAACCATAGGGAGTTACAGCAAAATGTTTTCGCGGACCCGATATTCTTTCTTCCGTTCGCTAGGCGTGCTTCGGAATAGCTGTGCCCGACACCAATATTTTTCTAAATTACGACCTGCTGAAACTCTCTTAACGTCCCTCGTTCGCGTCCTCCTTAATGGGGTGCTCAGCGCGAGTGCAATAAGACCGGTAACCGTGAAGGTGCCGATTATTGCCGTACCAATTACTTCGAGCGAGCCGGCCCAATTGCTATACAGTCTCCTCCGTAGGTGGAGAACAAACAAAAGTATAGCCGCGAACGTTCCAACGTTATTGCACTCGCATAGTCGTAACATTATTGCGACGACGCAAGTTAAGGTTTCCAAGAAGATGCCAAGTACACTCTATAGCAACCGTTTACTTAGGGTCGCTCTTATCCGCACAATGTCAACAAGCTTTATCATTTATGCTTTTGGAATATCGTCACGCAGGCACTCAAGACTTATAAAGCCAAGTTAAGTCAGAGTCTTGTAACGGTAATCGAATAATAATTTTAAAAAATTGAAAAAAACAAAATGATGCAAGTTTTGCAGTCAGAAAAGCTGTGACACTTGATAAGCATATCGAGTAGTGTATAAAATTATAATACAAAAATAAAACAACATTATGTAAGTAACTAGCGTGTTCGAATAAGTTTATTTCTAGCAGAAGTAATAAAACGGAAAGAGGACTAGACATGTGCCCGCCTGTGTCTCACCTTCTTTCTGTTTTTGTTCTTTCTACTAGAAGTAACAAAATTATTACACTTCTTTTGTTCGCGCGACCTCCCCTAGTAATATCTTTTATATGTTGTTAATGTAGTCGTTTTCGGTTTTAGAAAAATGTGAGTACCTTAGGAATTTTTATTCTTCCTCAACCAAAACTCATTATGCAAAAGCGTTTCTTAATCGCAACCGGACAGATTACATTAGTTTCCCAGTAAATTACCCAAGTCGCGGTGCGGTGCGTCCGGCACATATTCCGAAGACAGGAGTAGAGCGCCGGTCGGTTGGCGAGGGTGAAGAGATTTTAGGTCGGAAGTGCGCTTTCGAGCTTGACGAAGCACACGAGAACAATTTATCAAAAATCACGTCCACTTTCTGTCGCTCGCTGTATCTGCCCTGATCACGATGCAGGAAACACATTTATACCCCATTCACACAGCAGCGTAAAGGTACCTTTTAGCCCCGTGCGCGACCGAAAGCGTCGCTGTGGTCGGCCTTCCACGATTGGCCGAACGCCGACTATGACGTCGGAAAGGGGATTTTCATCGACGGAAATAAGAGGAATGAAAGAACTTTAATTTTGACGGTGTTGGCAGTGTTCCTTTGAGAGCGCAATGATTTCAAGCTTCCACCATGCTAATAATAAACACCATCGAACTTGTTGTTTGCAAGGTAATGACGTCACAAAGGGGAACCACAGGAGGGCGCCACCAAAACTTCTCGCCGCTATTAGCCACGGCCGGACTGGAAGCGCGCGCTCTCTTTCTCTTCTTACGGCCTTTGCAATCGCCCGGGAGTCAATGGCATTTTTTCTCCGTATGTAGTTCGCTTGCTTGCCGCCAGGGGCGCAACCACCTCACCCCCTTCACCCCACTCGGAGAGTCCCTTCGAGCTGCTTGGCGCTGGTGTTCGAGCTTCGTAGGTTGTTGTTTTGGCAACGGTTTATTAAACTTCGCTCTGATTTAAGTCACTCAACCGACAGGCAGTGTCGTCAGCAAACTGCGTTCCCCTGTGACATGGACGGGACCTCGAGGAAGCACTTTAGGCTGTAATATGCAGTGTGCGAAAATCGTACAGATACACCCTCGTCTAGAGCAGCTGACCAACTTCATGTGCGGCCTATGAAATGATGATGCAGACCACGGCAATAGATAGATCGGGCCTGCTTGCATTTCACGAGAGTGTACGAATTATTTATCATTTAAAGTTCCTCCACGTAGAATTTGTCCGTTTCCTCCTGTTCTTTAGTTGCAACAGAAGTCTTGGAGGTAAAGACGAGTATAGATTTTCCGCAATTGCATTCGCTGTCTCTACTTACTAGTTTTTACTCCCGAATCTTTTGGAGATGTGCGTCAAATATTCACCGTTTTGGGCTCATCAGAAGCGCATTAGATAGTGGCTGGGGGTCACCGTTTTGGGCTCATCAGAAGCGCAATAGATAGTGGCTGAGGGTCTAAACGTAGGGATCAGGTGTCAAAGGCTATAAAAATCTCGGCCGCAAGTTGCGACAGCGCTGAGATAAGGGCCGCCCACACTAGCAAGAAACGCGAAAACGACTGCGAGAAACCGGCACATCTGCAGATGTGCCGGTTTCTCGCAGTCGTTTTCGCGTTTTCTCAATAAACGGCTCTGACCCCTGGTAGACCCCTGGAACCCCTGGGCTACCCTTTGCCGTTTGCACAGAGTGCAAACGGCAAAAATATTGGCGACGGTATTGGCGTGCCAAGATGATTCCTTGAATTGGATTCCATGCTTCATACGAAGCGCATGTGCTTCGTATGAAGCATGGAATCCAATTCAAGGAATCATCTTGGCACGCGATATAAGCAGCACGGATGTTTTGGTTTCTCGCAGTCGTTTTCGCGTTTTCTCGCTAGTGTGGGCGGCCCTATTAGCGGCGAGATGTTTCGGTGGCGCCCTCGTTAGGTTACCTTTCGTGACGTCATTACCTAGTGAACAACAAGCTCGATGGTGTTTGTAAGCAGCATTCTGGAAGCCTGAAATCATAGTGGTCTCAAAGTAACACTGCCAACACCGTCAAAATTGAAGTTCTTACATTCCTCTTATTTCCGTCGATGAGACATCCTTTGCTGACGTCTTAGTCAGCATTCAGCCAATTGTGGTGGGCCGAGCACAGCGACACTTTCGATCGCTCACGTCGCCAATGCCGTCGCCAATACCTTTGCCGTTTGCACTCTGTGCAAACGGCAAAGGGTAGCCCAGGGGTTCCAGGGGTCTACCAGGAGTCAGAGCCGTTTATTGAGAGAGTTTGGCCATACATTGGTTTGAATAGGCGAGCATCGCGGGGCCAACCACAGGCCGCGAAACAGCCCCTAGCGGTGGTCGTGTGCTCTAAATTTGTGACACGACTATAGGAGGTATTCACTGGCCGCCATATTTGAGGTCACTGTTTAGAGCGCATGCTCAGAACGAGCTCGCATTAATAGGCTGCCAAGACAGGCAATCTTGGTGGTGCGGAATGCACGTGGCGAAAGAACTGTGGAAGCTCGCGTTCAGCACGCGCTCCGCAGCCGAGCACACAGCTATGGCTGCCAGTGAATACTCCCTATACTTCGTTTCACCTTATGTGCGAGCGAAGGCAAAACTGGAAGCGCGAGCACGGAAGCTCCGTGTGTTCAGGATTTGCTCGAGCGCGCGAGCTGGGGAGAAATGCAAAAAGCGCTGGTCTCGCGCTTCTAGCTTTGGCTTCGCTCGCGGATAAAGTGAAACGAAGTATAATTTGAGCCGTGCCGAGCGGAACTCCGCGTCTCAAGACGCTCGCGCACCCCACCCTTTGCACTGCTTTCTTTCAGCCAGTCTCAGGCAGAGCCGTTTATTGAGAGAGTTTGGCCATACATTGGTTTGAATAGGCGAGCATCTCGGGCCAACCACAGGCCGCGAAACAGCCCCTAGCGGTGGTCGCGTGCTCTAAATTTGTGCCACGACTATAGACCTTTCCAAAAACGAGCTTGTGGCCGGTGCCATTTTGAGCGTTCGTGCGTATGGCGCGTGCTTTGCTCGCTTTCCAAAGCGACGAACACGCACGTGCTGGGCTGTGAAGATCGCACGCTGGACTGTGATTTTGTAAACATTGGAAAGGTCTATACTTCGTTTCACCTTATGTACGAGCGAAGGCAAAACTGGAAGCGCGAGCACGAAAGCTCCGTGCGTTCAGGCTTTGCTCGAGCGCGCGAGCTGGGGAGAAATGCAAAAAGCGCTGGTCTCGCGCTTCTAGCTTTGGCTTCGCTCGCAGGTTAAGTGAAACGAAGTATAATTTGAGCCGTGCCGAGCGGAACTCCGCGTCTCAAGACGCTCGCGCACCCCACCCTTTGCACTGCTTTCTTTCAGCCAGTCTCAGGACGCTGTTCTAGCAGTGCAGACAAAGGCATGGGCACGAGCGCGTGGCTTTGGAAAGTGCCTCCTATGCACGAGGTCTCGTACAAACAATAGCGTTTCGCTGAGCTAGGCTCACGCGCCTGTGCCTTTGTCTTCACTGTCGACATTTGTGAGATGGAGTAGAGGTCTCCTGATTGGTCGACGCTGTGTCACAAATTTAGTTTACGCTCTAAGCGTGGGGGGAATATTCGGCGCTGGCGGCGGCCTTTGCTCCACCTATTGTCCAAACTCTCCTAATATACGGCTCTGGTCTCAGGACGCTGTTCTAGCAGTGCAGACAAAGGCATGGGCACGAGCGCGTGGCTTTGGAAAGTGCCTCATATGCACGAGGTCTCGTACAAACAAAAGCGTTTCGCTGAGCTAGGCTCACGCGCCTGTGCCTTTGTCTTCCCTGCAGACATTTGTGAGATGGAGTAGAGGTCTCCTGATTGGTCGACGCTGTGTCACAAATTTAGTTTACGCTCTAAGCGTGGGGGGAATATTCGGCGCTGGCGGCGGCCTTTGCTCCGCCTATTGGCCAAACTCTCCCAATACACGGCTCTGCCAGGGGTTAGAGTTCCTGTATAGGCTCCCTACGGGAGCCAGAGTTGCGCGTTTGATCAATACCACCTAGAATACAAGGCCTGCGCATGACGTTTCGTTAGTAGATCCCCGACCCGCCCCAAGCGGCAAACAGGCTGAAGCTTGACGAGAGTATGGGCCGCGTCGCAACTACGTCGCATTCACCTGCGGCCACAGCTGTGTGCGTGACTGCTGAGCGCGAGCTGATTGCGAGCTTCCAGTTCATTTGCAACGCGCACGCGAACACTCCCTCGGCCACAAGCGCGAGCTAGCACGCGCTCCTTGCTTTGAGACGAGCATTTCTAGCGCGCGCGCTCGTTCTGCGGAAGAACGCTTCAAAGCAGCGACCCGGAGTATAAACAGCGCCCTCGAAAATGGCGTCCAGTGCCAGCGTCCAGCGTCCAGCGAAGGGCTTTGCAGCCCTTCGCACAGCAGTAAGGCATTTTCACTCATGCATTTGACGCTTCACGTAAACGTCTAACTTCATCTTATGCTATAGCAACAGACACTCGGCGTGAGCATCTGTTTCCTTATCTGCTACACAAACCACTGAAGCAGGCGATGGAGCAGACGATGTCGCAGATGATGTAGCAGACGACGGTGCTCATCCGGGCTACCTAGGGGGCGCTGAGGGGATCTACTAGTGATGACGTTTAGAGGAGGAAACGCGCAGGCCTTGTGTTCTAGGTGGTATTGGTTTGATTCCACATGCCGCGTGCCGCCCTCGCCGCTATTCGCCGAGATCCGATCACGTGAGGAGCCGTATCAAGTGTCGTGCAGCAAAGTAGACGTTGCACGCGCCCCGGCGTACGTTCCCAGGCTTTTGAGCCCGCCGCGCGCCTCGAACGCGCGGCGCTGCTATTCGCCGAATTCAGACACGTGAGGAGCTGGATCCACATGCCATGCGTGAACGCGCAACTCTGGCTCCCGGAGCCTATACAGGAACTCTACCATGATGATGATGATGATACTGCGGCTGCTCCCTTTATAACGGGCGGGCTCGATTAATCGTGCCCAAGCCTGGGGGTGAATTCAGCGCCCCCTGTGTTGTGTATGACGCCACCAATCCTCCAGTCGTCTTTTCGTCTGCTCGATGATATTCCAAAAGGCTTCAGTAGTACCGGCTCTCTCGCTTGTTGTCGAGAAGCCCAGCGCTGTCGCTAGAGGTGGGACACCTTCGTGTAGTCGGTTCGCCTCTTCGGTGGGAGAGGTGGCAGAAGGTCGGATTCCGCCACAACGGAGTATGATGTGCTCCGAGGTTTCGCTCTCACCCTCGCATACTCGGCATACAGTCGACTGCACATTATTGTCGAAGCGCTGTTTGTACACCAGTGTGCGCAGGGCTCCCGCACGAGCCTCGAACAATAGGCGGCTGCCCAAGCTGTTGTCGTACAGCCGCGTTTCTGCCGTGATTTGCTGTTTTAACTCCGCATACATGGTAAGGGTTGACTTTGTCCGGGCAGCCTCCAGCCATTGCACAATCTCCTGTTCGCGAACCCTCTTCCGCACCACAGACTCCCATTCTTTCTCGGTGGTCGCCTCCACCGGTTCTATGAAGAAGCCGAACTTTTTCTCGAGCTGGTAAAGGCGCTTTCGCCAACGGCTCTGCAGAGAAGTCATATGTGTGTATACGAACAGCCTCTTGGCCCAGCGGCACCAGGGGTTAGAGTTCCTGTAGAGCCACTAAATGAGCTGCGCTTAGAGTATCGGCACTCCGTTCCCCGACATTGTTGTGGGGGTCGCCATATTGAGGCTTGTGCAGAGCAGACGCAGCTGCAGATCGTCATGATTCAAAAGTGTGACTTCCTCAGCATTCGAATCGGTTTCAGGAAGCTCATGTAATATTGCTTTTCTCTGTCGCGGACTGTTTAAACATTTGTGGAGGACGAGAAAGCGTTTCCTGTGATTTCAGATAAAGCTTCAGATAACTGGCAACCATGATTTTAAGCCACAATATGGCCAAGTGTCGTTACTCTGAACGTAGCTTATTTAGTGACACTAAGTTCCTGTATAGGCTCCCTACGGGAGCCAGAGTTGCGCGTTTGATTCCACATGCCGCGTGCCGCCCTCGCCGCTATTCGCCGAGATCCGGTCACGTGAGGAGCCGTATCAAGTGTCGTGCAGCAAAGTAGACGTTGCACGCGCCCCGGCGCACGTTCCCAGGCTTTTGAGCCCGCCGCGCGCCTCGAACGCGCGGCGCTGCTATTCGCCGAATTCAGTCACGTGAGGAGCTGGATCCACATGCCATGCGTGAACGCGCAACTTTGGCTCCCGTAGGGAGCCTATAGACCTTTCCAATGTTTACAAAATCACAGTCCAGCGTGCGATCTTCACAGCCCAGCACGTGCGTGTTCGTCGCTTCGGAAAGCGAGGAAAGCACGCGCCATACGCACGAACACTCAAGATGGCACCGGCCACACGCTCGTTTTTGGAAAGGTCTATACAGGAACTCTACCAGGGGTGAGGTGACAGCGCCCCCCGCAAATCGCGGCGGGAGGTGGCGATTTCCCCAATTGCAAAGGCCGTAAGAACAGAAAGAGAGCGCGCGCTTCCGTCCGGCCGTGCTTTAGCGTAGGTCCCTTAGCTGAAGGTACCTGTAGTAAACGGCGTTCTTGATCACACGATAAATAAACGGAGCACTTTAAGTTGATGTCGATTGCATTCCTGCTTAACCGCGAGAGGAGCACGTGATAAACAATTATTCCTCGAAATCGGTTTGACGCGCAGTTTTTTTATCATTATTGTGTGTGAAATATCACATATATAAAACCTAAATAATATTTCTGTCTGCTTTCGCGGCACATTATTTTTTTTTCTCTTTGTTTATGGGCGCACCCTGGGCGCACCTAAATGAGTCTTGCTTTGAAACGTCCGACCCGTCTGGCCACACTGGCCCTAAATCATCTGCGTTTACGAGCTTCCATTGTCAGGTGGGCGACCTTTTTATGTTTAGGAGCTCCATTTTCCAGCAAAGTTCTCACTGAAGTAGCTAAATAGTGCCCGGCAGAAACGAACTACGATGGAGTCTCACGGTTACGCCAGTCACGCGATCGAAAGGGATGGACGACGACGAAGATAAAGGGTCCTGGGCGAAAGAGTTGGGCGTCTCGTCTACAACCTTGAAAAAGAGCTCGCACTGGTCCATCGTGTTCGGGTTCGTAGCAGACATTGTTTTCCACGTGCCGCCGCTGCTACCTGCTAGCTAGAGTATGCGTTCCTCGATAATGTATTATTCCATCACATTTGTGTTGACAATCATTTCATAATTTGCCACTTATTTATATTCAATTTGTTATACTGCATTGAAGAAGATATATTTATATATCTGTGATTCTTATTCTAGTTCGTGGGTCCTAGGCTACTCCCTGTATAGCTGTAAAGCGAGCTTGGCGAGCTCCGTTTAACACAGGAACTCCCTTAGCGAAAGGGACCTTTATGCTCCCTGTGATCACGATCTCCAGCTCCCTTTACGAGAGGTACCTGGGCTAAAGGTACCTTTACGCTGCCGTGTGATTTGGGTATTGGGTGATGAATCTGGCCGCTCTTCCCGGGGGGAGCAAGCGGCCAGATCGTGTTCGGAGCTAGCCTCGAACCAGGAGTAGTTAGTTCTGCGCCGCCGAGGAGGGCGCTGAGGTATGAGGTCCATCCTGGGCGGCCACGGTGTCGGCGGCGTAGCGTGCTCGCCTTTTTCGTGGTGTGGTGGTGTGGTGGTGGTGTGCGGCAAGTGGCTGGCCTCGTGTTTTGCTTTGGTGCTGTGTCGATCACAGGTGCCACCGTCGTGCACGAAGGTGAGCCTTAACCCGAAGAAGAAGAAAGAGAACATAGATTTACGGACTCTGGCAACTTGGTGGGGGCGTGGCGGTGGTGAGGTACAAGGTACAACAAGAAGCGGGGATCGAGGATTGAGGAACTACCGCTGGGAGAAACAACCGGAGCGGTCAGTTTGGGAGGGATCCCACACTCAGGCGTCATCTATCCTCGTGCCAGTGAATCGCGCTCGGTGCGCCGAACATAATGTGGCCGCCGCGTCGGACAGAGAGTCATCACCTAACTGTGTTTCTTCCACGGTGGGTACAACAAGAAGCGGTAAACGAGGGAATACGGGACCACCGCCGGGAGAAACAACTGAAGCGGTCGGTTTGGGAGGGATCCCATACTTGGGCGCCATCTATCCCCGCGCGAGTTGAGCGCTCGGTGCACCGAACATAATGTGGTCGCCGCGTAGGGCAGAGAGTCATCACCTAAATGTTTCTTACCACTGTGGCCCTGAGTAGCTGCATCAGAACTCCGTCGAGATAAGTTACCAAGCTGGTAGCTTAAAATTGTGTGCACGGGGCTTGCCCAAGTTACATATAATAATAATAATAATAACAATAATATTAATAATAATAAAAATAATAATAGTAATAATAATAGTCAAATAACTGATAATGATAATTACAATAAAAAGTAATAATATTAAAGTAAAAAGTAAAAATAATAAATAAATAAAAATGACAAAAACAATAATAAAAATGAATAGTAAATAATAATAATAGTTAATAAGTATAGAAAAAAAAACAACATAAACAGGTGATATAAAAAGGCCTAGCCACATCTGTTTCGACTTGTCATTTGTAAGATTGGAGCAGGGTCGGCGTTAGGCAATGCCGGCCCTGGACAAAAGTAAAAGAAAAGGAACTGAAGCTAAAAATAATGTTTTATTTTCATGCAACGGTTGCAGAGGTAAAACACAAGTGCGCCCTGTTATTATTCCTGCGAATATCTCGTGCACTCCTGGCATACATTTATCAGGCTCCGTACTTGATCCTCGCGAGCAACTTTCTGTGGCAATGTGGTCGAAGATAAGGGAACCCTCACCCACCTTAGATATGTTGATTACAGAGCTGCGCTGTTGGCTGTGCGCGCCCTCTGCTTCGTCTTTTGTTTTTTGGAAACGCCACTGAAAGTTGTACCGGAGTATTTTATGCCTGTACTTGTATAAAAATAACCAATTTTCGCTGTTTTGGAAAAGAAAATTCTCGTTGAAACCCGTTCTCGATCATCTGGGTTTCCAAATAGAAGTAGTCTGCTCTCGCTGCATGTTAGCAGCGCTTTGCACAATCAACATACACCGCTAAGCAGATTTAGTTCGTATTTTGTAATCCTCTCAATGCGGCATCGCACTATTTATAATTCGTAGATCTGTCCTTGATATGCAACGGCGTGCTTCAAAGGACATACTCATCTAGTCCACAATATTGAAAACTGTTCGAGAATCAGTAGCGTTCTCTTTCTAGCTATTATCGACGACTGGATTGCCGGTGGATGTCACCGAGCCATGCGCCAATTGAGAGAAACGTTTATATCACATCTTTAGAGGCACACGCTAAAGTTGACATATATACGAGAACAATGCAGCGGCAGTGCGCAAAGTAATATTACGACTAACTGTTTTTTTAGCGAATTATGAATACGATGTTTTTAAACATCGCACCAACTTCTGGTGGGTTCACATCGCGTTTCTACTAGAAGCTTATGAAATCACCTCGTGCACACGGGTAGCCGCTTCTAAACCAGGTATTCCGCTTATTTTTGTTTATTTATGGCGATGCGTGGCTTTTAGTAGCGTTAAAGTGCTTCCCATCAAACTTCATTGCAGCGATGTACACATCAACTCTCGCAACTGAAGTACGGTTCTCGACAGAAAAAGATAAATTTTTGCAACTTGTGCCGCATTATTTATCAGAATCAACGTTGACCCAGTCTAACAGTTTCGTCGAGTATGATGCTATCATCGGATGAAGGCAAGAGCGCACCTGGCTTGTAATTCAAGTTGCCCTGCAAAGTGCTACTGGCAGTTTTTTTAATTTGCATCGCGTTCGCTCGAACTAGTCTGTGGGACTTTAGCAACAAAATAAATATTGATTAAAGAAGAAATCTGATGTGTTTTGATCAAGATAGGTAAAATAAGTTCAAACTTTTGAGCACATGCAGCGACCATGAGCATGCAGCGACCATGCGCGATCTTCCTAATTCTTGGAATTACCATCCAGTTACGAAAATGTGACGCCTTACCCATTTATACTGGCGTTCCAAGCAAAACGTTGAGTGAGGGTCACGCGCTTGAAAGGGTCACTTGCTCCTATTCAGCCAGCCCTACCACTAGAAGTTTAGGTCGTCATTATCCGACCCTCTATATAGTCTAGACCAATGTCGTCGTTGAACGCTCATGTTTGACACTGATAGACACGCCCTTCGAAGCAGCATTTGTTTTTTTTCGTTCCTCGAGAAGATATCCGGCTCCCGCTGCAATATTTCGAAGAACACATTGCGGGCGGTGACAAAGGCTATGTTTACATGAATGCGATCGTAGCGCATTGAATCGAGTAGGAACCAGTCGTTCGCAGCCTGTCTTCCTACTTCTTCCTCTTCTACCCATCTGCTACCAATTAGAGTAGTCAAATCTAGATCTGTGGTCGCAACCATGTAAATGCAGCCGAAGAGAGTGACAGGCTATAGACCTTTTTCGCATAACCTCATACTAGCGCGCCACTGACGTACCCTCGACCCGTTGCATTATTGTAATGCCCGCTGACACACGTATATGTAACCGCCGAGGGTATGGGCGAACAGGCTTAGAAACGGACGTCGTGCCTGAGGTAGCTCCGAGTGCTTCTTTTTACCGTGTTACAATCTCCAAAAATCTACTGTTGTCTTGAAATCGCTGCGTCGTCGTCTTGCGCGCAAGTAATTATAGTAAGCATAGGGACAATCGCGGAAAGTGTGCGATGAGCGCAAGAGGCTGTAGCGCGAGTGTGGCTGCGTTGTTATTGACCTTCACATGTTCCCCAGTGATCCTTATTTATGAAGTCAGTCGATTGCGAGCTTGAATCGCAAGGGCTTTCTATCAGACTCATCGTGACGTTTAGGCTCACGTCTACTTCGCCTGCGGCCAAGGGGCCGATTCCAACCCGGTTCAGGATTTCACTGCAATGTATGCTATCACTCCATTGCACGGGAAAGATATGAAACCGTCTACGTGGAATTACTCAAGATCCAGTTATCTAATGCCAAGACCTTATTTTCATAGACTATATTATTCTGCTCATATGTACACTTGATTGTGGAAACTCGATCAAAACACCCCACCGCCTTCGTCCTCGTTCTTTCGAGGAGGCAAGGTTCTGGCCTGTCATTAGCCAGCACAATTCAGCCGGCCAAGTTGCAGCCAAGGTATTGTAGCCCACCATAGACAAGTCTAGCCAAGTGCCCCCCACTAACCATACCGTTGCATATATACACAGATAGCTGTGCTGCCAGAACAGGCCGGCATTTCAAGTTTTATGCCGCCAGACGGCACCGTCGGCACCGCAATTCTCAAGATGGCGGCGCCCTTAAAAAAAAGAAGACAAAAGGTCTATATCGTTGACGTTAAAACAAATTTACGCACAAATAAAGCGACTCACAGCGTGTGGATAGGATACATCCCAGAAGCCATACAATTTCAATCGTGTCCCCAGAAATGTAAAAAATAAAATAAAAAAAAAAATGTAGCAATGCATATTTTACCTGGCTGCTGGCTGTATACAAAAACAGGCTCGTTGAGTCCAGTGGCACATCTGAACGGGCTTTGTGTGTGCTGCACTTCAAAAATTGATATTATTAGAAAGAACAAACCGCTTGAACTAAAAAAGAGGAACTGTTTAGTTGCCGTCAAATATATGCCCACAATTAGAAATTACCGCCCAGTCCTGCAGATACGCTCTAAGAAATGCCTGCGCGTCTACTTACCTTCAAAACACTCCTAGATCGAATCACTGTGATCTACGAAATCAGCTCAGCGAATGATGAGGCGGAACATCCGTTTAAACCTCAAAAAACAAAGTTTGCGCTGTGGCATTACGCAATGCAAAGCGTCATGTTTGCATTGCGTAATGCCACAGCGCAGACTTCATTTTGAGGTCTCAACAGTTATTCCGCATCATCATTCGCTGAGCTGATTTCGTAGATCGCAGAGATTGACTCTTGAAGTGTTTTGCGGGAAAGTTGACGCGCAGGCATTTCTTAGAATGTACTTGCTGTGTCTACTTTTCTTACAGGACACGTGGAGACCTATCATTGCCATTTACAAAAAGAGAGCAGCGAATGATGAGGCGCCGAGGGCATTCTGGCTCAGAAATGCGGTTTGCGTTGCGATCTAATTGCTACGATTACCTTGCGATTTGCAGAAGTCTTTGCGTACATGGCCGCAATTTTATGTTCCTACACTCTGCCTTACAATCGAAGTGCGGCCTGGCCTTGTTCACAAAAATGCTTGAACGATCTGCGATAGATCAAAGTAACTGGGGAACGTTTCAGTATTGTTTTTTTTTTGTTCCGAGAGACGTACTGGCCTATTGAAGCTAAAATGAAACATAATTAACAGAAATCTGCCCTCTCATTCAAGAGGTCTGTCTGAAGCGAACATTTAAAGAAAACAATTCTTCAAAGAAGAGGGGGCCGATGAATCCAACGTCTTGAATCCATAAATTTGATATACCCAGTGAGACACCAAAACCCGAACGTACGCATATTTAGATTCGTTTCTATAAAAATATTTTACAATCATATCATATCTGGTTCTGATACGACGGCCGCCAAGAAAAGCGTATACGTTTTGAAGAAAACGGATTATGCGACTTACACGAGAAGGGTGCTCTCGTCAGTGCGCGGGCGCCAACGACCCGATCGAGAGCGCGCCCTCCTAATGAGATTCTTTTCAAACTTGTGCTGCAAAGGTCCAGGGGACGATCATGTGGAGTGGTTTGTGCCAAACCGTACTCTTGGTAAGTGAGTTGCAGATGATACGCGGATGCCGAGGTTTCGAGGACTTTTTGTCGAATTGTTGGCCCTCCCAAGAGCGGACTGCGTCGGGGGACACTGCGCCTGCCCCCGGAAGCTGCGAGGGCGACCAAGACCGGAAGTGGAAGCCTCTCGCTTGTATTTGGTTCAGACGCACGGCCGGAATTTCTACCCACTCTAGCCAATTTCGGGGCACTTAATAAATCGTGAGCCTCGCGCGTAGACCCTCAATAAGAGAAAAAAAAATGCCTTGCGCGCGATCTTCTTCGGGGCTCAACAACGCTTGAGTGTGCTGTTTCGCTCGTCCTAACTGAATGTTCGAGTGGAAACATTATCCGAGTGCTGCCACTTAATGTATAGACGAGAGCTAAGTTTAATTTCCGTTTGATTTTATTAGTTTGTATTTAGACGGGAGTGTATGCGAGCAATGCTCTTTCTGCGTGGCTCGCTTAGAAGCCTTATAGCTTATGAGGGCTTCTGACAGCGTCTTGTCTGCACTTGCGAGTAAGTTAAGCAAGTTACTTCGAGTGATTTCACACTTTGTTTTGCGGGAGACCGTTGGATCTATCCCACAAAACAGTAGTTGCTACCAGTCTAGATTAATGCATATTCGCTGCCACCCGGCTCGAACCCCGGTTGGCACTGCGGAACGTGTACGCGATGCCTTACAGCTCAAGCGCCACCCATGTGGGAAATGTTTCACGGGCTTCGTCCGCGCCAGCGTCTCGTCGCGTCGGCGCAAGTCGCACTGTGCCGATATCTCTCCCAGCCAGACCTCGTCGACGGCCCGCGCGTGGTGTGGCTGTCCTTGAGCCACGAATGCCAACAATGACACAAACAAAACGCGTAAAAAATGAAAAAAAAACACCATGTGTAGTTGGGCGTTTTATGTAGCTGGGCACTTTTTCGGTAATAATGAAATTACTTTCCTTAGTCCTTTATGCTTCGGGAACAGGAAGAAGTAACGTAATTAGTTAGTTTTCAATCGAATAATGTTGAAACTATATTTAGGCATTGTACTCTGAGCACGCATGTGTAACACCAACGTCGTTTTCACTCAAACGTCTGCCGTATTTGCGTCACAATCCGGAAGCGCCGAGAAACAACAACAAATAAGCGTAGGCACAACAATAGAGAGTACGCCGCAGATTTTGCTGAGCACATTAGTTCTATTTGTTAGTTCTTAGTTATTGTATCGACCTGAGAACCAACAAAAGTAGCTAGATTTCCCTTATTTGACCTTTCAGCAATCTGTTTTGCTTTTTTTCAACCGCGACTCTATTTTCTACATAGTTCTATGTTGACCACCACCCGTTACCGAATTCACAAAAGAACGAGGAATTTAACGTGTTACTTTTTAAAGTGAAGTAATTTTTTTTTGAAACTGGGGTAATTACCTACGCTACATACGTAGTTGCTAGTGCACCGAGCAGTAAGTGAAGGTACCTCGTCGTTTCTTTTTTTTTCTTTTTTTTTTCATTGAAGCGCGGAGATGTTAGGTTGCTGATCCGAGTTCTGTAGTGTCGCGAGCTTAAGACGAGGGCATAAGAGGCTGCGATTCATGGATACAAAAAGCGGAAGAAAGGTTTTCGTGCTTTTTTTCTTCTTCTCAACATTGCCGATGAAGCGTTTTTTTTTTTTTTGCATCGCGTGCTCATTCAAGATAAAAACACAATTTTATTTATATTTGCTGCGTTTTTGGGCCAAGGTTTCGGATGTTAAACTCGCTGCAGCCTACTTGCGTTTTAAATCGTTTTTGTTTTTCAGGCGTTTCCTTATTTATTGTGCGAGTCATGTTGTTTTGAAGGACTAGGCTCATTAATTTAAATTTTTAAATACATTTGCCGGAGGGGTAGCTAATATAAGTCCTCCAAATGTTTCTCTTGAGGCAAAAGTAGACCAAACCACTTTAAACACCCAGAGATACGCACATTATTATTTGTCGTTTGGAGTATCATATCTATTCTTTCATTTTCGTTTTGCGGTCGCGCGCGTTTTCGATTATTGAGCGGGCGGAATTCCCATCTCCCCAGTAGGTGTCATTTGTGGTTCACCAAGGAAACGTGCCCGCGTTTTTCTCTACGTTAACGCATTACCTCGTGTCATTAGGTTGTCACGGTTATGCATATCTAGTCAGGCGCGTAGAAACTGGGACAGATCGGAATTAAGTTAGTGCTAATTAGCTATCGGAGGTATTCACGGGGCGCCGTATCGTTGAAAATCGTCATCAGCGGGTGCTGGGAACTATGCCCATTTATCGTCTATAAAGAACAACTATCTTGATTGGGAGGAATGCAGGATTGTGCACGTGTAGCGAGCATTGCGACCCAATCGGTATCCCTGTTATTTGCAGAAGATAAGCATGAGCTAGTTTGGAGCCTGCACTGCAAACAACGACCACCTACCTATAAGCTGTTTCGTGTATACCCCTAAACAAACCTGCCCAATTTTTGACCAGCTTCCATTGTTGTTTTAATGCTGAGCACGTAGCTTTTGCAGCGCCCATTTGGCATCGCTGAATTGTTCTTTCTTCGCAAGAACGAGTAGTTCGATGAGTTCACGTGCGAGTTTTGTGTGCTGCACAGGGGGCCGGCACTATAGGGGGGGGGGGGGGGGGGGCGGCCTGGGCGGTCGCCCAGGGCAACGTCAAAAGGGGGCGCCGCCGCGTCCATCCATTTTAATTTCGTTTTAGCTGTTTGATGTATTTGAACACGCGATTCGTTTTTAGAATTGTGGACTCTGGTTCGTCAGAACGCTCGTGTTGGGCCACTACTCACATGTTTGCTAACAACGTGATGTCGTACCTAGTAGATAGGGGCGTATAAAAAAGAGCAAAAGTTGGGGGGGGGGGGGGCCGCCCCCCCCCCCCCCAATTTCCACTCTGGCCGTGGCGCGCGCCACGACCAGAGTTTGCCCAGGGTGCCATGATGCTGTAGGGTCGGTCCTGATTGCACAGCACTGTGCTGTTCCGTTAGGTTGCGGCTTTCCCTCGCTTGCGAGGAAGACCAACGTCTACAATTTAATTGAAATATGTAATTATTAGGCTTCCGGTTTCTTTAGTCAGAACAGTTGACATATTTCTGCACATTGGCTTTTTCCTAACAATTGCAAGGAATAACTTGCCTTTTTTCTATTAGAAATAATCGGACTGAAAGGGCACTTGAAACACTGACTAATGCCAGTTCACCCTATTTCCTTTAGACAAATGGGTCACTATACAAAAAATTAAGAATTTAATATTTTTTAATCTTGTTATAAATATAACATGCTTCTTTACAATAATTCTGATCATATCCTCAGGTCAACATTCAATTAAAAAAAGTATCATATATTTCCTCATTAGTGGAGGGATGAGGCAGTGCAACGGAAGCAGCAGAACATTGTAGAACTAGCAAAGTAATGACTAATATGCTAAAAGTCAAAGCTTGACATATAAAATGCGGTAACCAATGCATAAAGCAAACATAATATGCTCACTGGACTTCCGTGTAGCATTTTTACTCTGTTTTGCATTGCTGAAATACTTTCATAGAAAGGACACGTTTTGAAACTGAAATGACCACGCAGGCTCTAAACAGTTTATCATTATGCCTTTAACCCGAGACTGGCGCAGAAGGAGGGAAATGTTTTTACAGTGGTAGAAAAGGCAAGCACGGATAGGCACGTTTTCATAGAGACGTGTCTTCCCTGTTTCTTGTTCTACTACTGTAACACGTTTTCCTCCTCCTGCCCCAGTCTCGGGTTAAAGTCCTCATGATAAACTTCCACCAGCTCGCCTTTGCACTGACTGCATCTAAATAACTTCTCGTGTTCTAATTATATTAAATACGTTAATTATTATGAGTGTGAAAAGTTAACTAGCGTGATTTGTACGTCATCCTTGCAATCTCGACCTTTCCCGAGGACAATCTTCTCAACCTCCGATATTGGCCCTAACAAACCCGCCTTTTTTATGATCCCACTGTTTTACTACGTTTTGTGTAACAAATTGCACGCATGAGCGTCGGGAAATAGCTATCTTGGAGAGTGTCGGCGAGCGTGTGCGGTCGAATCGTTTAGCCGTGATGGAGATGTGGCCCCCGGACATCGCTGCTCCAGTAATCAGCTACTTCGTGTAGACGCCCACGGATATTTGTGTACGTGGGAAGTGAAGGCCTCGGAATGAGGCTGGAGTAAGGACTACCACGAAGTCGTCGCCAAGAGTCGAGCAGGAGAACGCTGCGCTCCTTGCGCTGATTTTTAACCCGGTTAACAAAATGAGCCACAGGTCTTATAATCGGGGGTCACCGGTAAAATATATATATGTAATACAGAAAAATTATACCTTAGAAGCTAGCCCTAGAATTGTTTAGTTAATATTATAGGTTGTACGCCCGACGATTGTGAGATAATATTCTCCATTAATATTAATTTTTTGCGTTGTTCGTTCGAGGCGATTAAGGTGCTACTTTTGAAGCTGAAGAAATGGCTAAGCTAATTATCGGGTGGCTTGGTCTCTCGAAATGGGCGGGTCAACATTTTCAGAATTTTTGTTTTTTTTTGACACGAATGAGTAAGAAACGCTTTAGTTTGTTCTGCTTATGTTCTTGACTATCGAAATACCGTGATTATCTCAATGTAATAATTCTGCGCTTTGGGGTTTACTTTTCTTTCTAATATATGAGAGGAAGAACGAGAGAAAAATGGGACTGAGTAATCTGCTCTTCACGAGAGGACATGTGAAATGTCGACATGCACAGCGCACTTGTACGTGCTTCGCATGACTACTTTTTATGCTGCGGCTATGCAGCCATTGCCAAAGGGACGCGGCTCGGGAAGAGACCCACGTCAACACTAGTAAGTTCGAGACACACTGTCCTCGAAATTATTCTTAGGGTGAACCCATAATGCAATTTATATTTATTATTTCCTTCTCAAAATCAACGATGAACGCTGAAGAAGTGTCTATATCAAAATACGGCCTTGCTGTTCTGCTACGTTTGTGCTGTCTTTACAGAACTTGTTTGACATTTTTGTCAATCCTATTTTTTTTTTTTAGAGTTGCTGTTCAATAGATTGATCTCGTAATTTTTACTGGGCTTCTTTAAATTTAATTTTCTGGCTGTGGAAAATAGGAATATACTGGTTTTAATCGTCGACTTGAGCACCTATAAAAATAGGCTTACTCGTTTTGTGTACTAAATAAAATATTCTGTCAACATAAAAAAAGACACCAAGTTAGAGCGACGGGGCACCCTTGCAACCAGTCTCGTAATGACTGATTTGTGAGCAGCATGTTTCCCATGTGGACACATATTTCTTTGGCAACCATTTGTTCCCTTTGCTTGCTCTGGTTTCCGCCTTATGCCGCGCAAGGGTTGCCCTGTATCAGCCGACAGACTCTGCCCTGCCGTCATCGAGTCGAACATGACTGCCCGCATGACGCCGATTTCGGTGAGCGACTGCGGCATTTCGAAGCTCGTTTAGACCAGGGAAACGCGATTGATCTCCGCCCTTTCGAAAATTCGCTCGATGGAAGCAACTACACGTGGCTCGCAATGACGTCACATCAGCGGTCATGCTACAGCGCACATTTCGAAGCAATGCATTTGTTTTTTCTCAACAAGGACAAGTAGGAATGATTTCAAATGATCGTCAGCGCAGAGTGATGACGTCGAGTGCATGCCATGCATAGAAACTAAGGCAGGGCCATTGTATCCTAGTATTTTATTTTATATTCGCGAGAGATAGTACTAAAATTTGGCTCCGAAAGTTTGTTGACAAAGAAAGAAAGAAAAAGAAGTGCTCGATGATACGCTTCGTTTATTAACATTAGGGAGTTTTAGTAGATCGTCCCGATAACTCCGATAACGATACCCCATGCTCTTCTGGCCCCCTTTTCCACGCACCATATTGTAACGAAGAAAACTTGAATGGTTTCCTTTTTTACTTAATTGAATCGCTTTGATACAAATATATATCTGTTTATTCAAAAAAGAGTAGAAAAGTTATTTTACAACTCAAGGCTTAAAATGCAAGCCTTTCACCATTGTTGATTTTAGACTGGGGGCAGCTGATAAAACCTGTTTGCTCTACAGACATCTAATCCCTGGTTAGCTCACTTGGTAGAGCGCTCCACTGGATATTCAGAGGCCCTGGGTTCGATACCCGGACCAGGCGGACTGTTTCGGCCGCGCACCAGTCACCTAGCTGTGTTTAGAGATGTGTATTTGTCCTTTGTCCCTCTTGTTCTCCTTCTCCAGGGATTATTTTCGACAATACACAATCGGACAATAAGATTTTGGAGAAGTATACTCCTATCAATGGCGACTTGCCCTGCCGTCCTCCTTGGTCCCACCTCTAGTGGTTGCCCCGACCACAGCCCAACAAGAGAAACAGGAATTCACACAAAGGTGGGCGAGCCGAACTCCTCCACAGCCGTAAGGGGTCGCAAGTTTGTGAGTTGGCGGGCGGAAGACTCCACAGTCAAAGGTGGTTGGACGTGCAGGTTGGCCTCCACTGTCACAGTGACGATCAAAAGCTTAGCGGCTGCTTATATCGGGTTTAGCAGGATTCGGGGGCCATCTAGGCAGCCAATTGTTTTCTTAGCACCAATGGAAGGGCTCGTACTACAAAGCAAACATGGACATCCCAACATCAGCAGCACACGCAAGACAATACAGTATCGAACAAAGTTTGCAAAAGGGGCTATAAACAATGCAAAAGACATTCGAAGCCAGGATCACAAGAACAGTTATACACAGGGCAAAACTAAAAGTACCCCACCCCCCAAAAAAGTGGAGATCTCAAAAGCAAACATGTACAAGACAAAACACCTCCGACGCGGTGCTCCATAACAATTGTACCGTTACAGCATTCACGTTCGCCGGGGCCTCCCCACTCTCACCTCATTTGGGGCCTCCAGACTCCGGTAGAAACCAGGCGCCGTGCCGTAGAGACGACCAGCATCGGCCAGAAAAAACCCTCGCAAACCCGCGAAGAAAAGAATAAATACAGAACAGTTAAATTAAACACGCGCGCAAGCCGGGCTTCGCGACAGTATTATCGGGTATCGTTTTCGGACGTACTGAAACAATCTACTAATTCCCGGAGTATTAGTTAATTGTAATAGTGACCGATAAAAAGATACCGGGGGATATTTTTGGAAGACGAAACCAATAATTTAATTTAAGGATAAGATATTGAGAGATTTGCTGATTGACCTTTCAGGAAGGGACACACACAGCGCTCCACTATAGTGCATAGCCCAATAACCTTGGAGGCATCTTATGCGTTTGGAAGCTTCAAAGCTTCAAGCACATATGCAGTCGCGGAAGCTGTCATAGATGCGAGGAACTTCGAAAGTATCTTCCTCTTCGTAAGAACAAAGATCGTAATTTATGCGAAAGCATGTTGCCTGTGCGTCTGACTTGTATAACAAGATTACTGCGTGTACTTTATAGCGCGACGCTTAATTTATGTTCCTGTCGTAAACGAATAGTTTTACTTCATCCTTCGCATCTCGCGAATGCGCCTCCTTTTCATCACGGCAAGATTTACGGCGTCGCTCATTCATTTAGCGAAGGCGGTACGGGGCCAAGCTTGGAGAAACATTTGGGAGGTTTAGAAAACTGTCCCGGCTCGCCGAAGAGGGGTTCGATAACTCTTTACAACGTTTGGAACAAAGCCAGTATGACGCCTTCTCAAAGAAGCTGTCTTCCTTCCAGTAAAGACTGCATTCCTCGACATTCATATCCGCGGAAGTGGCGTTTGACTGCATCAGAAAGGTTCCCGAGGAAAGTTAAAAAGGCAAGACAGTTATCATTGCAAATAATAAAATGAGGCTCACGCGGTAGAACACGGACTTACTTGAGATATGAAATGACTTGTGGGTCATTTCATTGAAAGACACATTTATGTTAAATTGTTTTCACAATCGTGAAACTCTCCTTTGCGTGAAGTATACTTTTCCCCGATAAAATATAATACAAGAATAATTTGAAGATATGATAGAATGAATGAATCTGGCGCAACGAAGATAAATAACACTGCCATCGTGTTTGAACTTTGGTGGGAATGTGCTCTGGTACGTGTTCATTCTTGGTAAGTTCAAACAAAATATTTGATAGGGCTTTACAGGAATTTTGTGTCGAAGTGACAGCCCATCGACAACAGATGATTAAAAAAAGTTCGAAGTTTCTTTGAATAAACTATTAGGGGCAGATCCGAACGTCAACCTTAATCTTTCCTTTCAGAAGCTCCTTGGTGTGTACTAGCACGCCATGCGATCAAAACACCAGCCGACGTATGCAGGCAGACGTCACCATACCCTGTTGCAAGCTAAGAAAAGCAGGGCAAGCATTTCTCGCTAAGCTCTTAACCCTTTCCCCTTTAACAGAGCGAACGCCGGAGAGGAGTGTTGAGAGGAGGCGAGACGAGGCGAGGAGGGACTCACCTCCTCTCCGACGTTTGCTCCACTAAGTGGAAAGGGTGAAGGGCGTCGGAGGGAGGAGCTTGTCACCACCGGCTACGTACGTCATCGATCAAAATGATCGCTTAGCGGGAGTTACTGTAAGCACTCGGTACTTACCACCCATGTCTCGAGCGCCTTCAGGCCAGAGCCGTTTATGTAGAGGGTGCGGTCATTAATTGGTAAGAATAAAGACGCGTCATTGACCGAAATTGTTTCGATGACCTTGGGCGCTTTAATTGATAGCTCTTGTGACCAACCTCTTAGCCACGAATATTCCCCTAGTGGAAGCAATAAGCTTAACTTATATCGTCCAATCACCATTTCTTGGTAAGGATATGTATTCAAGTATTTCATTTCACCGCGTTAGAGTTGAAGGATGCAACCCTTCGTAACTGAACGGACAACGCACGTGACGTTGTCGTCGCGGCGACATTGAGAATGCACTTCATATTTCTTGATTGCAGTTCCAGCCGCGGCCACGACTGAGTGTACGGTAAAACCCGTGGACACTGCTCCGTGGGAATTTTTACCCTTAACACCGAACGCGCACCCGACATTTGTAGTTCCGCCTCATGCTTCAGGAACCTTTTCTGGTCAGTGTCACCTTTTCCGACTCAGTAAACGCCCTCAGCACCTTGAAACCCCCTATTTCCATCAATCTATTACAATTATCCATTCATGTACTTTTAGTCTCACCCAGAAAATGAAGATACCTGCGTCGAGGTACGCGGCACCTAGGTCCTCTCAAATATTTTTACTTCGCAGTATCATCACGGGGGGGGGGGGGGGGGGGGAGGAGGAGGGAGGAGGGGGGGGGGGAGAAGAGGAGGGGAGGGAGGAAGGGAAGGGAAGGGAAGAAGGGGGATATTCTGCGCTGGTGGCGGCGCTGGTGGCGGCGCCGCTTTCGCCTCTCCACCCCTGCTCCTCCCATTGACGAAACTCTCTCTTAAGGCTAGTTCACACACTCTGGCTGCTAAAGGCCCGTTCACACTCTTGCGACCGAGTGAGACCGAAAGAGACCAGACCGGTTTTTAAGCCCCTTGCGATCTCTTAGGACCAGCTCCGCTGTAGCGGAGCTCGTCCTAAGAAGTCGTAACAGGCTTAAAAACCGGTCTGGTCTTTCTCGGTCGCACTCGGTCGCAAGAGTGTGAACGGGCCTTAACGACTGTGCCTTGAAACCTCTTAAAATCTCTTACGTCGACGGAACACACTGGCGCCGTTTATAGAGTAGCCGTGGAACACTTTCAGTTTCCTTATATTGCCCATTTTTTCCCGCATCATCCTTTTTCTTTTTCTTGAAAACCTTTGACAATATTTTTTTTTAATTAACTATTTGAAAAACGACAATTTTTCATAAAGAAGGGGTTTCAAACTTATTCCAGTGTGGAAACCAGATAACCCACTCCCAAAAAGGTCGAGGGCCAATATAAACACACGCACACACACACGCACACGCACACGCACACGCACACGCACATGCACACGCACACGCACACACACGCACAGGCACGCACACGCACAGGCACGCACACGCACACGCACACGCACACGCACGCACGCACGCACTCACGCACACGCACACAATTTTAGATTATTTTTATAACAGCAATGGTGGTTTACGTTATAAAGTAGCCGACTCTCTCAAAGACACCTCAGAGGTTTTGTAGAGAAGGAATCTCGTGCGCTCTGCTTTTTGTAAATTTGCCTTTTTGCCAGTGACATGTCCACCTTTGATTTGCTGTAATTTGGGCCCAAACCTGATGTGACGACAAAATCAATCTAAAATATCAATGTGCTGGTATTTTGCGATTGAACGAGATCAACCGCACTGTTGTTGCCCTGTCGCACAATTCACTATAGGCTAAACAGGAATGGAAAACAATGTCTCTTCATACGAAAGTTCTTGCTTTCTTGGCGATTTTTGTAGCTGCATTCTAGGATAATACTTTTTTGACGACTAAAAGCCCAAGCTTATGCCTAACTTTTGGTAATTCTTCCTGTTGAGAAAAGGTTCGTGCAGTCGAGCTGCGTCCTCGAGTAAAGAGCTCGGGTTTATAGCCAAGTAGTGGTATTGTCGTTCCGGCGAATTTTTGAGAAAGTGCTGAATGGGAAGCAGATATTTAGACAAGGCAATATTCCGTCCAAAAGATAACAAAGACGTTAAAATTGTGTGCACACATTATATGAGCGGAGCCTCTTACCGAGTGAAAATAAATCGACGATATGAACCTATAACTTCGGAGCGTGTAGCGCTTGAGACATAGGGACGGGGTTCGCAGTCGCGTCCCAGAGAGTTGCGGGGAGCGTGCTTGACACCCCTGTCATGGATAGTACGTACATTTGATCTCGCAAATATCGCGATACCTTCGCTCTAGTGAAATGCAGTTCCAGGGCCACCTCATAAATAGCGCCTGCGCGCACTCTTGCCGAAAGACATCCCTGAAGCTCGGTACTAAGGAAACGCAAGTTTGAGAATGGGCTCTCTTTAGAATATGACTAACAAATCTTAGTGAACGAGTAGGGCTAGTTTAGCCGGTGTTTAGTGGGTGGCTAGTGCTCAGCGCCGTATCCGACTCCCATCACTGCCAATAGCTAGCTTTAACAAAGCACATATTGTCATGGAACGCCGATTAATAAATACAGTAAGAAATGTAGCAGAAAATGTTCTGGGTATCGACTTGTTTGGAGGTCAGAGTTGCCGCTAAAATTATCTCAGCAGGTCACTGAACCACGGAGAGGCTGCAATTTACGAGCACTTCCATCTTCATTACGTCGCTTACAATCCGGCTTTCTTCATGTCGTCTTCCGATGTTCAAGTTTTCCTTTAATTAGTTCTGTACACAACCAATCCCTAGTTGTAATGTTTCCTTTTACTTAATCAATGTCTGAATAATACGTTTTGCGCGATAAACGTTTCGTTCACTCAGTAGCATTTTCTGAGTACACGCCCGCGTGACCTTTATTTTCCAGTCACTTTCGCTTGTTACTCCTGACCAGACAATCACCCACTTGCGTTGACCAAGTTTGCCCCCAGGAATACCGCCAGGCCTAGTCGCATCTTCGTCGCTGATTAGTGACACCTGGTGAATACGGCTGCAGTTGTTGGCTCTCCTTTAATTAGTTCACACATCGAGAAAGTTGTACAGCCATTGGTGTCTCAGCGGCAAATCTTGTCTTGTCACAGAGACTGATTAAGCCAATTAAAGGAAGGTCGAGGATTTATGTTTTGAAAGCATTGTTGGGAAGCGTACAATCAGGGACTTCTGAGAGCGTATACACAATTGTTTCTAAAATACTACATGAATATAATGCACTCACGAGTGAAGTAAACAATGAATTATCATTGATTATATGGTACCTTGTAAAGTTTACTGTATCCGCAGTTTTGGTTATCGAGTTTATTCGATAATCACGTTATGCTCACAATGTCTCCGCTTTTCTTTCTTTTTTTCTTTTTTAGGTGTCTCATCCTCTTCCTAATCTTCCTCGTGGCAACATTCCAAGCGGGAGCGTCAAAGGCCGAGGACCTCGTGCCCAACCTCTGCAATCTCATCGACCAAGCGCTATACTGCCGCTGCGACACGGACGATATCACTGATGACGCGACCGAAGTGACCTGCTACGTGGTGAAAGATATCGCCGCAGACGACATCGTCTTCAAGGCCCTCGCGAAGCAGCCGTCCATCGTCTCGATCGTGTTCAGTTCGCTCAGTGAGGATCACTACTTAAAGTTTGTTCCTTCCGACGTCCTGCCACATGCTCCAGTCTTGGAGCGTCTCAAGTTTTCCCAGGCGGAGTTGGGTGTTTTGAAGACACACACCTTCTACAACCTGACGAAACTGGCCGTGCTGTCCCTCGACTCCAACGAAATAACGGAACTGGAGACGGACTGCATCTCGCATCTGCCTCGCCTCAAGAAGCTGGAACTGGCGGACAACAAGCTAAAGAAGATGCCCGCGCGAGCCCTGTCTCACCTACCGTCTCTGACGCACTTGTTCCTGGAGCGGAACAAGATGACCAGTCATAGAGGACTTCGCCTTCGCGGGTCTCGGCAAGGTTAAAGAGCTAGACCTCAGCGACAACTCCATCGAGGCCCTCACCGAGCACAGCTTCAAGGGCCTGTCGCGGGTCCTCAGGCTCGACATGTTTCGAAACAAGCTGAAGAGGCTGGAAGCCCGCGTTTTCGGCGGCTTGTCGTCCCTGGTGGAGCTCGACCTCAAGTACAACGAGATCTCCGAGGTCGATCCGCTGGCCTTCGACGGTCTGCCGCACCTGACCATCGTGTACCTCTCGTTCAACCGGCTGCGCGTCCTGCCGGCTCACATGTTCATGGGAGCTCCCAACCTTGTGACCGTGGACCTGTCGCAGAACCAGCTGGTCACGCTTACCTGGAGGACTGTCCAGGACTTGAGGAAGATTGACGCCGAGTCCTTCGACATGAGCCTCACTGGTCAGTGTTCGTTTTTTTTTCTTTTTAATTCCCTTGTACTCGAAGAAGCTTCTGCATATACCCATGGTATTTCCGTCACGTTGTTTCGAACACACTGCACCGACGCGGCACTCGAGGCTACGAGGTAATGGGATCAATTAAGAAGCGTCAAAAACGCAAATCACAAGGCCTTTTCTGTTTATGATTGGTTCAAAAAATGGGACAACATGTACATAAACGTGACGAACACTGTGATGGTCGCTTTAGACATCCTCTGATTGGTCCCATCAGCTTTTAGCGTCGGCTGCGTCTGAACTTAAGATGAAATGAAGTATAGTAAGAAGCACGGAGGAGTGCGCCGCTTATCTAGACATATTAAGTAGTCGAGTGCCATCAATCAAAGGCTTAATATTTATTTATTTCCACTGAGCAATAAAAGCAAGAAATGAAGAGACGCAGACGTAGTCATTTTGATTCGTCTTCGGTGCCCTTCCATAGCAGCAGAGTGCTTTGCCTACAAATGTAGAAAAAAGACCTCAGTAAGCGAAGTTCGAATAAGCAATTGATGTAGCAAAATAATCTAATAGAAACGGAATAAAATAATTTCGGGTATCTATTAATAAAAAGGCCCAAAGTAAACAAGATCTAAAACAAAAAACCTCGTGTGGTGCGTTGAACTATTAGCACCTAAAGACATGGCCTGCGCATGACGTCGTCGTTAGGAAATCTTCTACCTGCACCAAGCGGCAAACATGCGGAATCTGTAGAGTCGCCGCGAGGCGGCAGACGCGTCCGTCTTTGTGTCCGCGGCGTGCAAGCGTCGGGCTCGTTGGGAGACGCTGCGAGACGCTGCAAGACGCTCTGGCGGTGATGCGTATGCCAGCTAGGTGGCGCTGCGTGGAACATGACGTTTTGGGGGGAAAGGCGCAGGCCTTCTCTTCTATTGGTGGTATTGGAATTTGCTTCAATTTTCCAGCAAAACGGTTTCTGTTCGCGCCGGGAGCTTTAGGTGCTATACTCCGTTCGTGACCAAGCTGAGACTGCAGTGGGTAGCTACGTGCCCACCGGACCAATCAGCCGCCTTCCTCTTATCATCTGACCCGGCTGTCTGCGCGTGATGACGTGATGAAAGAGAGAAGTATGACTGGTCTAACCAGGACGTAGCCTCCACTGCAGTCTCAGCTTTGGTGTGAACGGAGTATAGTTGCCGCGCGTGCTTACGTCCTGATAAATCTAGCGGCTGAACCTGAGTTTTGACAGTGGCCTAAGCCAATGTATGTGTGCTCGACTCAGTCGTACTGAGCCATGTACGAGTTACAAAACGCAACCGAGTACCGTTTCTTATGCTTCATCATATAATCACAAAGTGCGTGACTCTTCACGCACTTTCTTACTAAAAAAGGGACTATCTCAAAAGTAAAGCGCTGCTTTTTTTATTTGGAGTAGCATGTGGTCAACGTAAAGTCTGGAAACACAGATACCGCACGAGAGTAGAGCAAACTGCTTAAAGGTTAACCAAGCAAACTCCGATATTTTTCATTTTCTTCTCAGTGTTACGAGCGACAATTAGGTGAAGCGTTTGTGCGAATTTGACGCTTATGGCACTATGCGCGGCGATATACTGGGACACTTCGTAAACGTTGGCACTGTTTTTACAGCGATGCCGTATATCACTCACAGGTAGGATTTCTGAAATTTTTTCGTGCCGTCGTCCTCACGAAAAAGAAAACCTTCGGCGATTGAAGCGAAAAGAACTTATCACGCATAAGAAATACAGCACAGCATTCGTTTCAATAAAGTACAAGCACAAAACAAGCATCCGAACTAGATAATAGATAATAATACGCTCCTGATAACAATGCGAAGCACGCAGCGCTCACAGCATCCGTTTCTCGGTAAATATTACTGTTGCGGAAGCTGCCGCGACGACGGCAGCACGTAAGTTAAAATAAATAAAAAAAATTCAAAAAAATCTGCGGACAACTAAGTCAATCGTGTTCCTCGTTTTCTTTCCGCACAACAAAATTTAACGCAGATAGTTACTTGATTACCGAAGAAGGAACAAGCAACAAGTAACGCGTTATGCTGGCTCTCGCTGTGTCTTCCATATAGGTAGCCGGCAACAGCCAGGTGGCGCCAGCAGAGTGAGAGCTCACGGTTGTACCCTATCTCGTTGTAACTTGGCAAAGGGTGAACGATACGCCCCACATTGCGTGCCGAAGACTTCGAAATGCGCGACGTGTACGAGCGCAACCCACACATATTCAAGCATGACGCAGCGAAAAGCCTGATACGTCTTCGGAGTAGAGGCGCGCTCCGGTGATACGCAGTCACGTTCCCATTGGCCCGCCAGGGCCGTAGCTTCCGCTGTACTGGCATGTTACGCGATCACGGCTTCCTGGGATACCCAGTATTTCTTGTTTTAGACACTAGGCTAAGCGGCGCCACCAGAGTGAAAGTTCACGTTTGAACAATGCAGCCGCCACTCCCAGGGGCACCCAATATTTCTAGCTTCAGTCGCTAGATGGCGCCAAACCAAACAGCATTGCAGGTTGCCTATACAAGCCAATTTTTGGGTTAGTGTGGACTCGGATAGGAATAGGTATGAAGTATTTCCATATATTACTTCGACGCAGTGTTGGACAAAATACTCGATAAAAGTATTTAAGTTAAGTTACTAAATACCTGCTTCATAAAGTATTTAAAATACTACTCAAGTTACTTTCACTGTAAAGTATCTTGAGTAGAGTACAAATACTTAGAAATGTATTTCAGTTACTTTTGAAGATACTTCCGCATTGCTTAATTTGTATCGACGTCATTGACAACGACAATTACGCAGCTACGCAAATCTGGGTTACCAGAATGGTTTATTAGCATACAACAACACAAAACGAAAAAAAAAAGCATCGTAGGGCTATTTTATGCAGTCCGACTATAAAGAGCAAAATATTGTCACGAATGATAAATGATGAGGCGGCGAATAACTGAAGAAACTAAACGTTTAATGAGGCGAACTTGTTCCCAAAACAAGCTAGAGAAAGGCTAGCGTCGCAGGCGTCGATGTCGGCGAAACAGCAGGATCGACCGCTGGGGCGAGACTGACTCCGGACCGCCACTTGGAGCACCTTTTGTACCCGCGTGGGTTTCTGGAACATTCAGCGTAGAAAGTTCGGCGCGTTGAACATTCGTAACTCGATCAGACGACAAAATTCTCGAACTTACCAGAATGCCAAGTTGAAGGAATAAATAAAAGAGAAGTCCGCTTTCTGGTATCGAACCCGGAGCGTCCGCGCAAGAGCCTAGCGCGGTAACTATTCGGCCACGCGCTCGCTGGGCAATACGCGTGGCAATATCACTGATAGATGTTACAAAACATTTCTGGGACAACAAGAAAGAGGTTGCTTTAGCTATTGGGGAGGAGACTAGAACGTGACGCCCGAAGCGGTTAACTTTAAAACTAGATGGATGGGTACAACAAATACAATTGCTCAGCGCTCTGCTGACATAACCGAACGCGGCGTCAGCGTTCGGCTGGAGTTCGTGTTCTCCGGTGAGGGGGAGGAGGGGCTCTTTTGTTATCACTCCGGCCTGCATAAACAATGCAGCATGCGCGGTGCCCATGCTCAGCACAAAAGCCCAAGTGGGTCAAGTTCGCATCATCTGAAGACTGCTTTCGGGGGAGATATGGCACTTAACGTCACTTCCCTAATTGTTGGTATTTTTTTCATTACACTGTGCCCCGCGCTATATTAAAAAAGATGACACGAACATGCCCACAAGGCCTGTGGGCATGTGCACAGGCCTTGTATTGGGTAAACACCGAGGTGTGGGGGCGACAAATGGGTCAGAGCGCTTCGCCAATAGTGACATCGCTGAATATCACATCCTGCGGCGCATTTTAGACGTGTCGTTTAACTACAATTCATATTCCCTATACGAGGAGTTTACTATAAACGAACTTGGGACACGGATATGAGTGAATGGATAACAAAGAGAACCCACATAATAGCCACGGCAGTGGTCGCACCTTCTTCAAGTAGGTTGCGTTCAGAAAAGCACTCAACGTTGGGGGACACTTTGTTGGCATTTCGAGAGGTCATCCAGCTCCTAGTTCGTTTCCTGTACTGTTCTCTGCTTATCAATGTTCGCTTACAGACAGTGTTCGCGAGAGCAATAAGTGCCGGACTGACAACACAAAGAAAAGAAAAAAAACCTCGACGCTTTGCCTTAGCGTGGTCAATTATACAAAAAGCAAAACAAAAATGCCTACATTTTGTGTGTGTCCATTTCTCATTTTCTTCTTTTTGTTATGTTCTTGACACTCAAGTCTGCGTTGTTCTCGTAGGTCGTTTCCCGGTCTGCGTTGCGCCTCAGGGTGGCATCTTTACTTTGGTAAAACCACACCTTCTGTTTGAGGATGTTTTTGGGAAGGCGAGGGGAGAACCTTCATTGTACGAACTTTGGGCTGAAATATGAGTCACAGTCGGCAAAAAAACGATATTTTCACGAGCTCAGTTAAAGTCACCGTAGCTAATCGGAGCTAGCAACAGGATTGTTGCTCGAAAGAATGTTCACGTTTGCTCGTGCCACGCCCACGCCACGGGTCTAGGCCAACTCGTCGAAAGCCAACTCGTCGACGGCCAACTCGTCGGCGGCCCATTCGTCGAATAGGCCAACTCGTCATAGGGCAACTCGTCGAAGGAAAACTTGTCCAAGAGGCCAACTGGTTGCCGCTGTTTCAAAGCCACAATATATAATTTTGTCCTGACATTTCAAAGCAAATCCTGCCCTATAGTAATGCGTTATATCGCCGCACGGTAATAGCCTCCAGTGTGCTCTTGCTTGTGAAAGATAACAACTTGCAGCTTTCGCCGCATTCACGGTGCAGTGGGAGGCGATCACTACGTCGCGCGTGTATCACTGGGCCGCGTGTTAACCTACACGGCTCACCCGTTCACCCCGCTTCGCAACGACAGCCTACGGCGGCTCATAACAGAAATGCTAACCCACCTGGCCCATCAGTAACGCCGCTTCGCGGTGACAGTCTGCGACGGCTCATTACAAAAAGTAATAGAACAAACAAACAAAAGGACGATTCCGAAATGAACATTTCTCAACTTGTCTCAAGATACTGTCCTGTCTTCGCAGTCTTGTGATTTTTCTTTCCGTCTTGTAACCTAAGAAGGGCGCTGTGTCCAAACACAAGTAAAAAGTTAGGTCAAAAGGTAAGAAGTAACTACGAACTTTAACCTCGGACCGTCATTCAACCCATTCGACGAATCGCCCTTCAACAGCCCCTTTCGACAAGTTGCCCTTCGACGAATTGCCCTATTACGAATTGGCCTATTCGACGAATGGGCCGTCGACAAGTTGGCCGTCGACGAGTTGGCTTTCAACGAGTTGGCCGGATCCCCCACGCCACTTCATACCGAAAAACTCGGAAAATGGCGGAATGTCAAAAATGTATTTAAGATAATGAGTACAAGATACTCGGCATTGTAATTAAGATAGAGTATTAAATACTCTCCATCAAAGGTATTTGCAAGATACCAAGATAATCCAAAAAGTATTTAAGATACAGTATCTTGAGTAGAGTATTTGAGATAGGCACAAGTCTGCTTCGACGTGGCGCCACGCAAGCCAACTGTCTACTTGGCTTAGCCGTCGCCGTCAGACGGCGATTAGCACGCCTTCGAGAGAGCTCTAAAAAATAGCATTTAGCGTTTCGTAAGAGGCCGATAACAGCTTTAAAGGCGGATGTGCATCGCATTGCGAGTGACCTTGGACGCTCTTAAAGGGATGCTGAACCGATATCTGAAGTTGCCGAAATAAGCCCCGGACAAGCTTCCCGGGACCGCACTATACCTAAAAATGCTATTCATGTAAAGGGATGGAGATCGGATTATTATATTTCTTGGAATGACGACCGCTGATTGAGCCAGAAGCGCCAGAAGCCTCCGATGCGCGCGAGGCCCTCTGGGATTACTCGCAACGGAACTGACGTCAACAAACTGCAACGGAACTGACGTGAACAAGTCGAGCTGCCGACGCGCCACAGCGTGGAAGAAAGTTGCGCTTTGAATAATAGTAGACGGATGCCGGTCGCGTTGGAAGTTTGCCAACTAATCCAGCCAAGTTAAGGCTGAACTCCATGGAACGAATTATGTGACGAATAACTGGCGAACGCCGCCCGACGGCACGCTCGCTTTGCGCTCGACGTAGCAGCCACTGTGTTGATTCCACGCGCAGAGCAAACGCCGCCGGGCAAAATTCGTCGGTTATTCGCAGCATATTCGTCCCATGGAGTTCAGCCTTTAGCTGCGCACTACCTGCCAGCCACCCTGCACCCTGTCACCCCCAGTCCACTTCTGCACCTGCGTCGTAGCGACGGCGGCGACTTTGGTCTGTGGGTTTCTCGGAGTTCGGCGATTTCTTTCCCGTCCTGATAATTTGGCCATGACGACGGCGACCACGGAGACTTCGACAGCGCTGATGTTTGATGCCGCCAAGATGCCGCTTGCTCGCGACGCTCGCTAGGCCGTTTGGCGCCGCATAGGTGTCGTGTCAAAAACGACATGATGAACACTGTTCGACAAATTTATCAGATAAAATTGCATTTCTTTTAAAAATATATCTCATCGTTTCGGGACGGGGTTCGCACGTCGCATTTCCGTTTCGTCGCGCCACCACGCGGCGTGAGCGCACGCCGGAGCCAACGATGTAGGTCGGAGCCAACCGAGCCAACTTTGATGGCTGACCATAGCCGCGTTCTGCGTACTACAAGTTTGTTGTCGTCACGAAACGAGCTTTCAAAAAACTCACCAGGTGCACCTTAGAATATTTATTTACATAAATCATATAATTTAGATTACTTTATTGTTTCAAGTACCGTCATTTAAGAGCCATTCGTGTGCTGTAAATATCAAAACGACAAAGAATTTAGATTCTGTTTTTCGGTTCAGCATCCCTTTAAGGATGGGTTGGAATGAGCACAATGCTCCCAAGTGTAGACATTGCGCCTAATCTCCCGAAGCGAGAGATGACGCGAACGTCGTTTTAAGGCTGAACTCCATGGGACGAATATGCTGCGAATAACCGACGAATTTTGCCCGGCGGCTTTTGCTCTGCGCGTGGAATGAACACAGTGGCTTCTACGTCGCGCGCAAAGCGAGCGTGCCGTCGGGCGGCGTTCGCCAGTTATTCGTCACATAATTCGTTTCATGGAGTTCAGCCTTTAGATTACCGCCGGGACGGGCAACTTTGTTTGCTTTTCTGGCTGAAATTAGAGACGCGATGGCTACTCTCTTGGTATAGTTGCTTCCTGAAAAAGACTAGGAAAATAAATATTGAGAGGCGTGGTTATCCTCGCCTTATCTTAACGTTAACAAACGCGCCTCGGCTGCACGAGCGCTCATGCAGCGGGAGCACCAGTCAAAGCTCTACTCTCTCGCGCTTGTAGAATTTGCGACTTGTCCATGTTCAGGTTAGACGAAGAGTAGAGCATTTCTGATTAACAGCTATGGGTGTGTGTTGGTATACACCAGTTTGTTTCGCGCGTTATGTCAAAAGGGTGGCGCTGGCTGTAAAACCGAACATGGCCAGGTGCTTTGGTTCTCTGAAAGTGGGATTACTACGCAGGCGTGGCCCTACACTTTCCGTAGATAAACGAACTTATCTATAAAATATGATTTGGTGCATATGAGGGATGAGGCTGTTTCGCAGTAGGGGGGCACGTACTGGGGACGTGTACATAAAAGATGGCAAGATACGTACAAGATACTAAACTATGTGAATACCCAATATGAATGCCAACGAACAAGTGATTGCGGTTGTAACACTTTTTGAAACTTCGTTAATAATGCAGGAGTTTTTTTGTAAAAAAATTCAAGATTGGATATAAAATTAAACAGAATATTTTAATGTGTCCAGTCTAACTTGGTACTTTACTACGCAACACGCGTGTCAACGTCTTCTGTTTAGTAGACCTGAAAACATGATGCGTTCGGTAGTATCGAGTTTTATCTGTGCTTAAGCGCAAGAAAATAAAATCTTCGATTGATTTATAGCACACTTTTTCCTTGGCGCGAGCACATTTGGCGGTCGTAGTAATGCACAAGGAGAGCTTAACGTATCATATTTTTTGTATATAAACCACAACTTGTGTACATATTTTCTAGCTTGTTAATTGAACAAATCCCGGGCAACATGTTTATAATTTAAAGTTTGCTCTAATAACGTTCCACAAAGAGCGATAGTTTTAGTTTGAAGAAGGGTACGCCCAAAGAGGGCATTTCGAAACCCGTATGTCGTTATCTCATAAATTTAATACTAAACTTTATCCCCTTGCACGTCTACTCAAAGTTTTCGAGCCATTTACACCTCAATACTATATGAGAAATTCGCCTTACACGTTTTGCGTAATAGGACATTACAATGTTTTGAGTTATTTAAGCCATTAGCCATTTCCGATACCAGGTGAGCTTTTTCTTTTTCTTATCTTTTTTAACATAATTTTTTTCCTGATACGATTTAACTTCATTCTATAAAACATAATTGTCTGTAAATACAATATATTTGATATCTATATTTGTAATATCAGTAATAAAAAGTAGAAAAGTCAAGTGCCCAATAAAAAAGACCTGGGGCACCCAGGAATCAACGCGCAAATAGTAGGATTTATGGATTTTTATACATACTGTTCTCTCTCTTGTAAATACGAAAGACAATTTTAACAATTTATTCGGGTTGAAGATGGCATTTCGTTTCCGAACAAGTTTATTGTCGGAAACTTTGTGTCACGTGCTTTGTATAGATCTATGGGGAAAATAATTATTTGATTCCTGCTCGTTCTTAACTTACCTAAACCATGCCTTACTTTTAATGTTCTCTGCAAAGGAAAATTATTTTTTCTAAAGCTGTAAATCATTCGTTACGCCTTTGGGCAGTGCGAGGTAATCTTTCAATAAAGAATAAAAACTGAATTTAGAGAATTTTTGTTAAAGTCTATGCATACAGGCGGCCAAGACAATTAAAAGCTTGGTCTGCTGGACAAGTTGGTAATTGACATTCACATTACAAATAGCGCAAAAAATAGGTCTTTGTGTGCGATGTTTAATATGAATGTCAAGACAATTAATTTACAGCATAACAATAAATAAATCTCGAACTTTTATTTACTAATAACTTTAAACAAAGACTGGTTATCAATATCTGCCTAATATTCGTATATATTTGTCGCCTGATTTAAGAACAAGTATTATATATATATTTCCAGCATTTCGGAACAACACCTCCCTTCAGTGATTATCAAGATTTATTTTGATATTCACTGAGAAGAGCACTCTACTTGAAGGATTTTTTAATGACTATTTACAAGTATTTGTCCGCACCCCCCTCCCCTATTCTAGATAACGCACCAAGAAAGCGTCTAAGACTAAATGCGGCCCCGTTAAACTTCCAAAATCAATAATAATAAGCAAATGACAGATGCCTTTTTCTATTAGAACTAAACCAGTAAACACCGGGAGAGTTGGATCAACGGTGCTGTTTACAGCTGTTCATTATCTAGAGCACAATCAAATATAAAGTGTTCCATCAAACTGTTAACAGATATTTCCTTGTGTTTCTTCCGTAATCTATATTTTTTATAGTTAATGCAATACAGGATTTCTGTGGACCCTTTGCAGGGAGGCGACCTCGGGAATCCCTCTTTAGTAAAGCAATAACAACAAAACTGCGTGCGTTTATATAAACTTTAGAGTAACATTTTTTTGTGTTTATATTTGAACCAGTCGCTTTGATTTTGAATAGCTCGAAAATGTCCATGTTCAACTCTGAGTGCTTGCGCTTAATGACTTCAATTTTATATGGAACGAAATTAAATATGCGTAGATCTATAGGACTTTTAAAATATGCGAAACACATCTAGGTTGGCGTCACAAGTTTATATATATATTAAAACAAAAAATGGGCGAACTCATCGAGTGACTAAGCTCACAAATCTATTACATAGACGGTGTCTCTAGTGGTAAAAGATAGCGCCTCAGTTGTGTCATCTTAGGTACACAGGTTGTTGGCGAGTAGGGTAACACCAACAACTCTAGTGTTCGATCAATTTCCGCCTCGGTGTTCTAAGAAAGCTTATAACGTCCGAAAGACTAAAAGCAGCCTCGAATCCAGAAGCTGCATTTGCTGGAGCTTTGTCCGGTGTGATATAAAAAGTGAGTTTTAGGATAGCGTACGCAAAAGGTTTGCGTACGCGAAGATATAGCGTCGTCGCCACGCGCCAACGCTATTTCTCTGCGTGGGCTATGCTTTTACGTACGCCTAAAACTCGCAATGTCAAAACCGGAACCCCGCAGATGTCTGTCATTGTTCCCTTTTTGTGTTTTGCGTTCGTTTTCTAGAGAAAGCAAGTAAACACACTCGTCGAAATACTCTTTGGTATTCGGTTTTTTTTTTTTGTAATTATGTTAAGACACTGGGACAGATACGTGCATTTATGTGTTTTCATAACCTGCGAAACTCCCATTGCGTTAAACCCACTTGCAAGCTTATTCTTGCTCACACTTATTTTCTTAAAAGGCTCTGGCTACCTTTCTATTTATGGCACAATGCGGAACATTAGAAAACTAACTAAAACGTATATCCTACTCTCTTGGATTGAACCATCCGCTCGCTAACAGAATGTTTCGTTCGGCAACGCCACTAAAATGTTCCCAAGTCGGAACTGCGCTGCACATCGGAATGGTCGTGTTCAGGTAATGGGAGGAACTTGCTCTTTTCGGCTCTTCAAACCAGCTACTTTTAAAAACAAAAGGGGCAGATAAAAAGGCACGAACGAATAGAGAACAAAACAACTACATTTCTCTCAATGCATGACGTAGAAAGCGATTTGCTAAGATACCCATTAGCTTTTATTTTCTCTTTTTGGCGCTCCAAATGACGCGCTCTCTAGTAAAGAAAAATAAAAAAAAAAAAAAGCTGAAGGAGACAGAAATTTTGAGCGCGATTAAAAAATCAAAATAAGAAGAAAATGGCAGGGGAAAAAAATATACGGAAACGAACGGGAAAGTTGCTGTGTTTTGGGAAAGGTCGCTATTCCTATTTGTCGTACGGGAGCATTGCTGACTGTTGTTTTCGCGCCCAGCTCCCTCTAGAGTTGAAATCGGGAGGCATGCCCTTCTAGCAGCAGCCGTTTGGTGAGTTGGGGAGGGAAATCTCCCCAGCCAAGGAAGGATCTGAAAATAAGTAAGAGCAAAAACAGACACAACAAACCGAGTTTAAAAAAGAAAAAAAGGTTGGAATAGAGGAGTGTGAGCGTGTTCCACTGAGATGGGGAATGGGGAAAGCAGAAGTTGGGGGTTAAAAATACGCCTGCTGAGACGAGTTAACTTCTCCCGTTTTAGCCTCCCCAGTGTTGCACCCGAGCCTCCTCCTCGGGTTCTGTTGTCACGGCAGTGGCGGAACGCCCCGAGCGAGCTGCGACTGACTTCGATTTTACGCTAACGTCGATTTCGAAATAAGCCTGCTAGTGTTTTTTATTCCGTCTTCTTTTTTTTTTTTTGTATCGACGAATTGAATCGCAAGCACGCGAATTTAAGCGTTTCTTGCAAATGGAGCGAAGAGACGGAAATCGCATCGAACTTTCGCTTCGTTTTGTTCTGGTCTTTTTTTTTTTTTTGCCGTTGCTTTTGCGAATTTAACTGCGATACTTTTATTTCGGGGTAGCTTTTTAGATCTATCGCTTTTGTTATAGATTATAAGCGTTGCTTGCCTTGTTTGCCAAGGTCTATCGTGACGATCGTGCAAACTCATTATCTCGAGGGTAAATTCTTTGTTGAGCAATGCATAACTATTTTACCTCACTGTACGATCAAACGCACGCTTCTGACGTCAAGCTTCAAGCGGTGGCGCTGCGGCCGCCGCAGCGCACGCGCAGACGGGACAGATGTCCCGTGTCTAGTTTCTCGGGAACGCGCACTGTCCACGCCTTGTGTGGACAAGGGCGCATTTATTTGTAAACACCCGTAAACCAATTACCTTTCAACCTAATAACAGTCTTCAAATATACGTTTTCGTGTATGTGCAGTAAGCAAAAGGAAGTTTGGTCTAATGAGTCCGACAACACCGCTAGGTTAGGGAATCTTAATGTGTTTGCTACTAAATAAGCTACCTCGGGAGGACCTTTACCGCTGCCTGTCACTGCTGTGGCCATTGACGACGAGCCTGGGTTAATCACGACGACGGTCGTCGGTTCACGATTGATTTCGCGTTTTACACGGCGAGACACAACCATCTGGTTCTCTGCCCAATGACATTGAGGTGATAAGTGCTGGTCACACACTGCCGCTTTTATGTATTCAACGACGAGGAAACATGTATGCCACGCCACGATCGACTCTTTCATCGGTCGTCCCTCGATAAGATCAACCGATCACGAGGGCGCATGCTATCGCTCCCATATAGTTATGCAGTCCCAGTAAACGAAGATGTCCGCCCCTGTCACCCCATGACCGCGTGGCTATTGGACTCTGACACGGGTTGCTCCCTTCGTACTGTTTGACCCGATTGCATAGAGGCACCACGATAGGTGCTACAAGTACGCGGAGGTGCAGCCATTCAATTCCACCGTAAATATGATGCGCGCTCAGTAGACATCGTTAGCGGATCTCCGACCCATCTGAAGCGGGGAACATGTTACAGCTCGACGAGACACGGCAGACGCGCCATACAACTTGCCAGCGCTTGTCACTCGGGAAAGAAATGCCCCGTCACCGGGCTGCGGGCCCATGTGCGGTGTCTCCGCAGTAGAGTGGTACTGCGCATGCTCAGAACACGGATCACGGATCACACGCAGTAAATTCTGAGTGTGCTCAATCAGGTTTACGCGCTTCGAAAGAGGAAACGTCCTTAGAGAACACTCTTTTTGATTCCCACCTGGGAAGCGAATTTGTATTCTGCGGAGGAATGAAACGCAGCAAGGGACGTCTGTTGACTATTCTTTCCAGTAAATACTGTAGAGCTTTCTTCGATATAAAAACCTTTTTTCTTTTTTGCTCCGACGGACGTTCTTGTTGTAACCAAGTTCCTCACGTTTCTGAAGTTCCTTGAACTGTCCTTGGCACTTGAAGCTCCGTCTCGTCTTCCATTTCTGCCCAGTCTCGGACAATTGAGGCCCGGTGGAAAATTGTGAACGATTGTGGCCCGGCAGCCAAAAGGGACACCGGGTCCCTTTCGGCGGCCGCTGCTGTCAACGCCGTCCCTCTCATTTACGCGCGCGCTTTATTTACTCTTTTCCGGTCGACACAGGCGAGTCCCAGGCCATGTTTCGTTAATTCTTAGAGGAGTGCCTCCGATGTACAAGCGGTGCGTGACACGTTAACAATCACGCGTTACACGTGAATTGTTAACAGTAACGCGTTTCTCGTAACTCGTTGTCTTTTCCTTTTATTTTATGTGGCAAAATAAGGATGTTGTTACGTCGTGTGAACAGCAGCGATAACATGTTTCCCTAGAAGCGAAACTATGCAGACGAGCTGATTAGGAAACACCATATCTAAACCTCTCCCTGTCTTTCTGCCAGGCCACTGGTCTGATGATTTAATTTATGAGAACATGTTATAGTTCTTTCTCTCTGGCCGCGCAAAGAGCGTACATTATTGTTAAATTTGTTATTTTTTCCGAGGAACGTTTACACAATATCGCCCTCGTCTGCACCAACCCTCCCTCCCCCCAATTCGGGCAGTATTTCCGAGTCACTATACAGTAGCGGCTGGGGTACCCTTCAATATGAGACTCGAAAGCCACGGCAAGATGGGAGCGTTTAGTCGACGGTCCCCATCTCTCTCTCTCTTTCTTCCTCTAGTAACCCCGAGTTGGTGGGAAAGATACAGTGCTCGCGTTGTTTAGGTGATGGCGCCAGCGGGGCGGGGGTTGGGGCTCAGTGTCTGGAGGAGGATACTGGAGGTTTGCTGGAGACGTTTATTCTAGGAAGCTTGTTTGGACAGAGTGGGGAGGACGGCTGGAAAAAGAAGCCATACGAAGGTCAAGGACATCGTGAAGAGGGTACGATCGCCTACAACGACGAATTAATATTTGGGCTGAGCCTATGGCGAAACCGAAGCTCCCCGTTGGTAAAGTCTGGATTGCGAGTGTCGTTGTTATTGACCTTTCCTCCCCCCCCCCCCCCCCCTATTTTAACAGATCCCCGTCCAATTAAATCACCTCGCTACTTGAGTGCAACGTGTTTATGAACCCGTCAAACACATTGGCGTTTGCCATATCTTTTTTTTTTATAGTTGTCGCCGGTAATTAGCAGATCTGAACACAAAGCAGACGCCGGCATGGAGTCCATAGTGGAGTCATCTAAGACAGACCGCAACTAAAAAGGACCACTCCGTTTGGTTCTATTGTACAATGGCGTACTATCCTAGTCAGAGTAAGGTTTTTGGCAGTTCAATGTTCAATCCAGAACGAGCTTTGGTATTTTCTTCCAACTACTAAGGCTACACTCCGGTGAAGTTCGGTTATAGTCAATGATAGTTTATTTTTTTAAGAAGAAAACGCAGTTTTTTTTTACGTGCACAGTGTGAGACGTTCTCATTTTACCTGAAAAAAAAAATTAATTGGATAAGAATCGGGGCCTTACCTATAGATATACCAGCGAGTAGCCTTACCCTCGTCGGCCAAGCTTGCCGAAACTTTAGAGGGACACTGCCGATGTTGTATGTGAACATGACCTATGAGAGCCCAACTACCCAGAATACAATTTGGGTCTCGAAATTCGTATTCTTTTCGCCAGAAAACCGCCGGCCGAGAACTGGCCGGTTTCAGGCGCGCTCACTTTTTTTTTTTTCTATGGTCACGTGCCGTTCAATCTTATGCGTGTCAAATATATTCAAAGTCGTGGGTCATATAAGCACCCGCGAAGCGGCGGGAGCGCAGAGGGGGGCTTGGGTTAACACGCGCACCAGTGATACACGCGCGAGAGAAAAGCCTCGTTTAAATAGCGTCCCCTTTTCGATAAACGGCATTTCTCTAAACTGAGGCTCTGCTTTCTCTAAACCGTGTTTCGACAAAAGGTGCTCGTTCTCTGAAACGTGCTTCGATGAAATGGCATTTGATCAACCGTAGTAAACCCCCACCACCATCGGCTCGTTAGGTCGATAGGGATATCGAGAATCGAGGGTAGCGCATCCTCGGAGCGGTCCACGTCCACGCACACACTCGCCCAGTCAAGCGCAGGAACGTCAAATACGCGCACCAACACGGGAACACGACAACAGCACACGACCCACGGCAAGAACGAAAGGTTCAGATCCCAGAAATGAGCATCTCGCACCACACTCCGACTGGCCCCGACGACCTCGCCAACCGGATTCCCGAATGAGGCATTCGCGCGAGGGCTTCTGAGATAGCCTCCGTCGGCGCCGTCGTCGTCCAACAGTTAAACGTAGAGCATGTCCAAGTCCGTCGTAAACTACGCTGTCGCGCGTCGAGCTGCTTGCGCTGCGCCGCGTTCAACTTGACGTTGGAGTATAGACACCCCGTTCGCAGACAGCGTCAGCGAGCGTGAACGAGCGCGTGCGCTCGTTGACGTTCCGACGGAGTATAAACAGACCTTAACACGCCCGACAAACGGAAGAACGAGAAAAACTGGGTAGGAAGCGATAGTCACGTGACTTCCGGCAACTCTTTCCTCCGAACCTCGGTGCACATGTTTCGGTTTGAGTTTCGATCAGTTGAATGTTTTGGCTTTACTAAAAATAGACGTGACTCTGTAGCAAATGATTGATTGGGTAGTCTTCTGACATCCTATTCGATAGACCCTCTCACACAAACCCAGCGATAAAACCAAGAGATGCATTTGCCACCTACTCTACACTGCCTTTGGTCCCGAGAAAAAAAAAAAAATATAGGAAAACTTGCGTTTCTGCGTGAGCGTGTTCCATCTGAGTTTCGAATTTCGAGGTTCTCCCGCTTCGTAGAACCTTCGAAACAGTTCGGGAAACATTCAAGAGGTTCGAATTCTTATACAGTGTTGCCCGACTTCGACGAAACATTTCTAATTGTGGGGGACAATTATTTACGCAATATCGTGTTTCATGAATTTTAGAGAATCGTTACCAACGTTTGCACAATATAGAAGCGGACATTTTAACTCCTAATTATTTAGTGCATTCGTTAGAATGGCGCACCGTTCCCCCTCGACGTCAGCTAATTTACGCGTGTCCTCGCAACAGCTGAACTTATGTCAAACTTTTCGTAGAACTTTGAGTTAGAAAGTTGAAACAAGTAAAACCTAGTCGAATTCCAACTTCGGCAGTTTCGCTACGTCCCAACAAAAGCGCATAAAGCTACGCCGAGTTGACACCGAGCAGCCTGTTCATTTGGAATTGTTTTGCCCCAGCGGCCAGCGGGGTCGGTATACCCTCTGGTTTGGACCTCTCTCCTCGGCCGTACCTCTGAGCCGGGTTCAGAGGGAGAAGGCGGCTCCGAAGCTGCAGCCCTCGGCACGTCTGGTCCATAAATTCCGGGCCTCGGCCGCTCCGCTTGACGCAGCGCAGAAAGGCGGCCCCTCTGTTCTCTGGGAAGGCGTCGGTGAACCGCGTTCCGACAGTGAACGGTGTCTCGCCGTACGAATACCGCTCACTAAATCAACACGCTTCGGGCAACCCTGCCTCCATCCGCACATTCCTGCAGAAAGTATCTCGGATCTCACGGGGGCAGAATGGTTTCCTGTATATTATAAAATCTCCCCCCGCCCCCCCCCCCCCCCAAAAAAAAAAAAGAGAGTTATGAATATAGCGACAAGCGAAGATCTTACGATTTTCGCTATATGTATACATAATAGAAATCAAGTTTTATCGGTGAATGTTTGTTTCCGCTCGGAATGACGTGCACGAACCCACCTGGGTTTCGGCGTATTTGCCATCTCCTCTGCGGATGTTTAAGGGCCGAAGAGCAGATTGTCTTTTTTTCACTTTCTTCGTCTTTCGTCAAAGATACCTTATTCGGCGGTTTCACAAAGGGTCATCTTACTTCATGCAAGCCGTCCGTGGTTATCGTAGTGAACTTTTTCTCTCATTTACACGGAAGTAATGTTTTTTGCTGGCTACGTTTCTAGTGTTGGAAAACGTCTGAAACATGAAAGGTGGCTCCGCCGACGATTACTTCCAGAAACGACACTCGGGCGTGTGATTGGGCCAGATGAAGCCACACTTAAAGGAAAGCTAAAAAGGTACTTGAAGACACACCTAGAAAAAAGCTGAAAAGAAAGTTGAAAAAAAAAATTGAAGAGGTGAATCTGAATAGTACGTCTGTTTTTCCCGAAGATGTAACTAGACGCGAGAAACGACGAGAAACCTCCGACCAGTAGTTAGGACATAAAAGGATCTTTGAGCCGCCAAGTGCGTGTCGCTTGTGTGGGCAGCGCGTGCAATTGCAAGCTTGCGAGGTATATTTCCCAACACTGACACCTGTGAAGACGTCTTTTTCTAACATTTTTTTTGAAAATAGCAAGAATGCGCGTGCATAGCTTTGCTGCGCTGAAGATGCGCGAGAGTGGAGATTCCGAAAACTCCTTTTATGACGCCACAGTCCCGGAGTTAGGGCCTTCCGCGGTACAAGGGAAATGATTTTCCGTAGGCTGCGTGCACAAAATTGGAAAATAATCTCGATATGTTTGACCCTGGAGGTAAAACGAAGACGATTTATGTGCTTCTATTCAAATACAAATTCGCTTCAGCTTCCCTTTAAGCCTGACTCACATGGTGCGATTTTATTTCCGATTTCTCACAAGCAACGTCACTCGTGCGGAAAAAAAAAAAAAATACCTGGTGGAAGTTGCGGTGCCCAGCGTCGCAGCTGCGAATTCGCCAGCAATATCGTACCGATATGGTGGGTGTATCAGCTTCAAAAAACGAGGACGATAACAGGAATAGACATTCCTTTTTCTATTCGTTTTATTGTCATCGTTTTTTGAAGCTGTTACACCCAGGATGTCAAACTTTAACCAACTTGCCCAGTTCAACACCTTTTTACAATATCGTACCTTGTAAATCTGGCTTTACTTGTTTGTTTTTTTTCCCCCCTTCGAGATGGTATTTGTCAAGCCAACGCCGACGAGCCAACTTGGTCGAGGGCCGGCATCTGTGAAAACCGAGTGCCGCTCGAGGCTCTTTTATGCCGCCGACTAGTCCGGCGGGTGTGATCGATCCCCACACAAAGAACCTCGAGCGAGCCGAGAAACACTGCCTCCGCGCATAGGAAGACGTAAGACCAAGGCTCGCAAGTACGAATCTTAGCTAGAGTTTGAGCGAAGTGAACGTCACTTGGGGTCTCCCTATTGGGTGGATAAAAATCGCGATCGGTGTTCGCACCTTCCGGCGAAGTGCCCTACTCGTTTGCCATCTATGTAAGCACAAACAAACAAAGCAAACAAGCTTTGAATCCCAGACCGCAAGTATTCTACGGTCTGAGATTCACTTTTGTGGAGATATAAAATAAAGATTATTATTATTACGAATTCCTTTGTTTCATAAAAAATGCGTTTGCGATAGTGGGCGCTTCAATATCTCGACGACAGCTTTTCAAACCACGATCTCCAAAACTCGGCGCCGCGAGTGGCACTGAATTTCGGCAATGCACTTTAACCATCTTTTCATTTTTTGTAAGTTTTGTGGCTAGTAAGCAATAACGAATGATGGCTTCCTGAGTACTGCGATCAACTTCTGGCGTAAGATGACATCAGTGTTTGAATCTGTTTTTGGATAAAACAACCTGTAACCGCGAATTTCAATGGACTTCCTCAGAGTAGGATGGCCAAAAACAAACCCCGAGCTGTCAAACGTTTACAAGATGGCTGTAGAGGCGGTGGCAAATTTCGCGCGCCGCCAAGACGGTGTTTAGTTTTAGCTTATCGGTATGTTGCGCTGAGCCTCGGTCATTCGTTTTGCTTTAGCGCTTGTATGTGTCTTACTTTGTTCCGTCTACTACGAACGGAGTTGCATATCCCCCACGGGGGGTCGTTGCCCGCGGGCCTTGCCTCTTACCCGGGGCTCCAGACACACAAATCTACGCGGGCGTTCGGGGCAGGCACCGGAGTGCGGCTATCATCGGCTGGCGCGCCATTTCGTAAACTGGGCCGCGTCTCAAGCTCGAACGACTTCCTCGAAGACTTCGGATCATGTTCCAATGTTTCGTGACTTCGACTCGAGAGGCACCGGGCGCAACTAGTGTATACGCGCCGGCGTGGACCCGGCATCGTGGGATTCCCCACGAAACGGCTTCCCAGGCGCGCCTTCCGTTTACGTTGAGGCTCCTGCCCGCGCTCCGGTGGAAAGGACGTTTGCTAGCGGGGCACGTTTCGACGATTCTCGCCTAAACCGAGAAACAGTAGATCTTCCTCGGAACACAAACATATCGGGGTTTAGACTCTCAACCGCAGGGCCCGATCTTAATGACCACCTCGGCAACAGCAACAACCTCTCGTGCGATAGGTCGAGAGTGCGTCGGGGCCTTAACCCAATGGGATGCAGACGAAGCCCTCATTGGACAGAGCGGCTTCCGGCGCGCTGTCTTAAGCCCTGACCGAGCGTGTGAGCCTCGAGTTGGAACGGGCTTGCGAGCCCTGTCTGTTCTCCTCCCGCGGTTCGCCGCGTTACCTGCCGCACGCGGCAGCCCTTGTTCGCCGGCTACTTAGCCATCGCCCTCACTGTGCGCGGTAGGACACTTGACTTCGTGTCTCGCGACCGTAAGCCTGTGAGGCCAGTTATTCCCAGTTGTTTGATTGTATCGTGTACTCCGGAAAAGTTCAAGTAAAGTTTTGTGTTTTAATCGAACACTAAGCATTCTTGGTCGTCCCTGTCCCGAGTCCTCGCCGCCTACAGCCAGCTCTCCAGCAGCCAGCATCGTTCCACGGTCCCCCGGTCCTCGACAGTCGACACCCCCAGGGTTCCCATCGAGGTCCGGGACAACAACCTTACAACTACTGGCGCAGCCGACAGGACGTGGACGTCGTCGGCGACTTTGAAGTCATCGATTGCCATCAAGAAGACGACGCCTGCTGTTGCTGTGGGGCACCCGTGGTGACGCCACCCTCGACGGGCGGCGACAACGGCCCGGGGCGACGACAGGAGCACTGAGCCTCGAGAGTGACCCTACTGACTACAGGTAGGTGGTTTCGCCTCTCCGTCAGAGTTTTAGGGGACACCGCCTGAGGCAGGGTTCAATGCCAGAGACGCGGAGGGGAACCTCGACCGTTCCGCACGGTGCTGCCGACAGCAGCGATATGGAAGCTAGTGGGGGACAGGGTTCACCGCCCAACTCCCAAGCAGAGGAGTTGGGCACGACCTTAGAGATTGAGAGAGAGAAGACGCTACAGGCGCAGATCCTCCTTCAACAAATGGAGGTCCAACTTAAGATGACGGAGCTCACCGCAATCAGGGGAGCGAGGGCCGGCGTTGGCGAGCGGGACCCGGGCATCGAAAGGGGGGAGGCTCTTAAGCACTACTCAAAAATGCTTCATGGAGCAATACCAAAATTTCCCCAGGAGGCGGAAGTCCCAGTGTGGTTCGAAACGGTAGAGTGTCTTTTTGAGAGGTATGCGGTGCCGCGCGAAATACAGGCACATTTAGTCTACCCGTTGATCGCGACCCGACTGGCGTACCTCTGCGCAGGCATGAAGGATGGGGAGTTCACTTTCGCACATCTGAGGTCAGTGGTGCTCGCCGAGCTCCGCCTCTCGGCGGACGAATACAGGAAGAGGTTCAGCACCGCGTTTAAAAAACGCGACGAGACGTGGAAACAATTCTCGACCCGACTGGCCAGCTATCTACAATACTACTTGGAAGCCAGGGACGCGAAAGATTTCCCTAAACTGACGTCGTTGTTGGTCGCGGACCGCATGAAGGAGGCCTTCGCCGTAGTTTGGGCCCTCAGACGGTTCGACAACTGGCTTTTTGGGGCCGAGGTGAGGGTGGTTTCGGACCACAACCCGCTCTCCTACCTGACTAGCAGCACCCCCAACAGTGCGAAGCTCATTCGGTGGGCTCTCGCGCTGCAGCGGTACAACCTCACACTGACGCACCGTAAGGGCAGGGCCCACGGGAACGCCGACGCGCTGTCTAGGCTCCAAAATAACTACTGGGAACGTAGCGAGGAGGGAGAATGCTCTACAGCGTAAACTGGCGGTGTCCTCCCGCGTTGACGGATGGGCGGGGCCGCCTCCTGTGGCCTTGTCCGTTTAAACTGCCGGGACGTGTGTGTGTGTGCTAAACTCTTGTGATATTCTCCGAAGATGGAACTCTCCAGCGTCCCTTGTACGTCATATTATTTTTGGTGTTGTGAGAGATTAAGGAGAAATCATCGCAATTTTTTTTTTTGTGCTTTGTTGCCGTGTACTTTAGCGTGCGTTCTTATTTTTGCAAATTGTACCCGTATGTACTGTGTGCCGTTTTCAGGTTGCTGAGTTTGCAGTGCGCGCGGTGAGCCGTAGCTACGTTTCTCTCGCAACTTCGAACTAAACTTTTTTTTTTTTTTTGTGGTTCAGCATTGCTCTTGATAGCATTTCGCGAGAGTACGGTTTTATAATGATCTTTATTAAGTCTTTTTTTGTTGTTGTTGTTGTTGTTTCTGCCACCACTCTATCCTTTAAACTGCTAACCCGGCCAACAAGTCCGGGCGCAGTCTTGGGAGGGACGTGTAGAGGCGGTGGCAAATTTCGCGCGCCGCCAAGACGGTGTTTAGTTTTAGCTTATCGGTATGTTGCGCTGAGCCTCGGTCATTCGTTTTGCTTTAGCGCTTGTATGTGTCTTACTTTGTTCCGTCTACTACGAACGGAGTTGCATATCCCCCACGGGGGGTCGTTGCCCGCGGGCCTTGCCTCTTACCCGGGGCTCCAGACACACAAATCTACGCGGGCGTTCGGGGCAGGCACCGGAGTGCGGCTATCATCGGCTGGCGCGCCATTTCGTAAACTGGGCCGCGTCTCAAGCTCGAACGACTTCCTCGAAGACTTCGGATCATGTTCCAATGTTTCGTGACTTCGACTCGAGAGGCACCGGGCGCAACTAGTGTATACGCGCCGGCGTGGACCCGGCATCGTGGGATTCCCCACGAAACGGCTTCCCAGGCGCGCCTTCCGTTTACGTTGAGGCTCCTGCCCGCGCTCCGGTGGAAAGGACGTTTGCTAGCGGGGCACGTTTCGACGATTCTCGCCTAAACCGAGAAACAGTAGATCTTCCTCGGAACACAAACATATCGGGGTTTAGACTCTCAACCGCAGGGCCCGATCTTAATGACCACCTCGGCAACAGCAACAACCTCTCGTGCGATAGGTCGAGAGTGCGTCGGGGCCTTAACCCCATGGGATGCAGACGAAGCCCTCATTGGACAGAGCGGCTTCCGGCGCGCTGTCTTAAGCCCTGACCGAGCGTGTGAGCCTCGAGTTGGAACGGGCTTGCGAGCCCTGTCTGTTCTCCTCCCGCGGTTCGCCGCGTTACCTGCCGCACGCGGCAGCCCTTGTTCGCCGGCTACTTAGCCATCGCCCTCACTGTGCGCGGTAGGACACTTGACTTCGTGTCTCGCGACCGTAAGCCTGTGAGGCCAGTTATTCCCAGTTGTTTGATTGTATCGTGTACTCCGGAAAAGTTCAAGTAAAGTTTTGTGTTTTAATCGAACACTAAGCATTCTTGGTCGTCCCTGTCCCGAGTCCTCGCCGCCTACAGCCAGCTCTCCAGCAGCCAGCATCGTTCCACGGTCCCCCGGTCCTCGACAGTCGACACCCCCAGGGTTCCCATCGAGGTCCGGGACAACAACCTTACAACTACTATGGCCGTGGGTTGGCCAGAATATGCCAGAAGAGGGAGTTTCGGTACTTTGGAAACCTATCTAGTGAATAGCCAAGAAGCTACAAGAGGGAACGCTCTGAGCCTGACTGTTGTAAGTACACGCGCTCTGCTGGGGTGAAAACGCTATGCAAGACTACTTATTGGGCTTGTAGCATCGGCTTCGCTGGCACTTACTCTGAGACAGAAGTTATGGGAAATGGCAAACAGAAGTTATGGGAAATGGCAAACATTTTACGCAAAAACGTTGCTAGGGGAGCTCGTGCCGTCACTTTGAGCACGGACCGAGCACGTACCAGTAGGAAACGCTTTTGGGCCCCGGGAGCACAGTTCATACAAAATTTGCGAGTTGGAACAATGGACCTTTTCCGAGAAGCGTTCTGCGCACGCGCGAGCACTCGATGCCAAGCGGCGGAAGTCGGCACTAGAAATCGAGGAAATTCGGAAGGAGGCTGTGGATCAGCAAGTAGAACTCGTAATTGCAACATACATATAATTGTGTTACACAAAAAAAGAAAGTGGACGGAAAGAAAAACATGACGTTTGAGTGGACGCCACAGATCCCCCTCTTTAGAGTCACGCGCCGCTGCTCGGAGAGCGAAGAAACTGGTAGCGTAGCTCCCATTATCGATTGGTAGCGCAGGTAGGTCACTTCCTCGATTTTTAGTTCGTGCAGCCACCGCCTGGTGCCGTCGGTATGTGAAAAAGGTCCATTACAGCGCTTAAAATTACGGAAACGCGTCCCGCGAAGGTTTCGGGCTTCAGCGTACTCTTTTGTCTGCCCCGATTCAGTCCGGCGGTCGGTGTCGACTATTGACAGCGCGCGACAAATCAATCAGCACGTTGCCTGCCAGGGGCCTCCCGGGCAAACGCACGTTCACAAAAAGCGCGCCACGGAGGAAGCGGGGCAGGCCATCGGAGAACTCGCGCGCTCTCGACGTCACGTATTGTTACACGCATTGTTCGAGAACGGCGAGAGAGACGCCTGCCAACGACGAGTTTGAACAGAAGCCTCGCGCGTTGTGGCTATCCCCCGAGCGATGACCCAACATCAACGTGACCTGCGACGGTGGACGCCAGCTGGCGGCCGCGGACGCTGTTACCGCGTGCCTCCGAGCTTATAGTTTACGGACAGCGGACCGCACGAAAGGGGCCCGCTATTCATTGTCGCCGCTGTCGTCCCTTGTTCGGGGTTTTCAGCGGGCCATGTCTCGCTCTCCCTTTGTTTTGAACAGCGGGTTCGCGCTTTTTATTTACTGTTTGCCTATCATCTGACGCTTTCTATATTCATTTGCTTATTTAAATCAAATAATCATCGAGCAAAAAATATTTATAGTGGTAGCACAGTAGTGGGCTAGTTGGCGTTGCACTTTAAAAGGGTGGAAGCAACGCAAAAAGACACGGACAGGGAAAATGTACATACAAGGAGTGCTGACTTTCAACTGTTTAATTTGTGAAAACAAAAAAAATTCCCACCGTCGTGCCCACATACATCCAATCAAATTACATCACGTACGTGACATTATATCAACTGACCATTGTGTCGAAAACCGATGATGAACGCTAGTTCGCTGTCAAATAAACAAATTGAGAGTATTCCGCTGACGTGTAAGAAGGTGTGCATCGGCTAAACAGGCCGTCGTGTAAACGACAAATACCGGGGACATGCGTGCTCGGTGAGGTCATCCCCGTCAGGAAACGTAGCGGTGCACTGTGATAGGTGCGGGTGCACACCTGTTGTAATCAGGACTGAGATTCTGGCGAAGCATCGTCAAAAGATGACTAGAGAGATTGCGGAAGCATTTTTGTATTTCCAAGTACAAAGATAGATGTGTCAGGTCTTTCTCTCTCTCTCTCTCTATTTCTTTATTTGACAGCGAAGTGGCGTTCATCAGCAGTTTTCGACAGAATGATCAGTTGATATGACGTGACGTAGGTGATGCGATTTGAGTGGATGTATGTGGGCACGACGGTGGGCGTCTTTTTTCAGAAATTAAACAGTTGAAAGTCAGCGCTTCGTGGGTCTACATCTTCCCTGTCCGTGTCTTTCTGCGCTGTTTTTACAATCTGAAAATATTTATAGCGGGCTGAAAATGAGCAAAGGGCAACGCTCTTCTGGTCAAATGGGAGCGTTAATAAAGATTTCTCTCTACCTTCTATTTACTTCTTCAGTTACGTAGTGTCCCGTGACAAGAAAAACAAAAAAAGCGAAAGGAAGAAACAAATATGAAGAAAATAATGTCATATTGCAAGAAAATCTGAACGTGACAAAAAAAAAAGGAAGCTTACTCACAATTCGAAATATCAAGCTGCATAGCGGGGTTTACATAAATAAAACAGTTGCTTATTTGATTTCACTTTTGTATGAAATGTTTTTCTTCCGAATTGTTTTCAGTGATTGAAGGGATTAATTAGTCGATCAATATGTCAAGTTTAATAATGAATCTAGCGAAAAACAAAAACAAGTCTAATTTTTCTAGCTTGTGCTTTATATAAAATTAAGCCAATATAAATCAAAGTAATCTGTTTTAGACGAAATATGTGCGATTTAAATTAAATAAAGCCGGTGTAACTAATTTTAAAATAAAAAAAAAAAATATTTTTCTTTGTTTCAGAAAATATACGGTGTTTGGCGCACACGTGATGACGGAATCATCTGCGGACACATGTCCAGCATCATAGAAGCCCGTTTGCTTCATACATGCTTGCAACAAGTCTGCAGACAGTTTTCGTATGACCAATGGGACCGTCGTAGGAGGAAGACAGTTTCTGCAGACTGCGGGGGGGCCGTCTGCGCTCTTTGTTTCTTCCACTTTTGCCAGTTGAGTTGGTCATGTCATACGGGCTGAGATGAACATCTTAAATTTTGGAAATGATCAGTACGGGGCACAAATGAACGAGTCTATATAGCGACACCCGGCAGTCCCCGAATTTGAACGCAGTCGCAAGAAACCAAACGCCAGCTTGTCTTTTCCTCGCACCGAGGAAAGACGAGATGACACGAGCGGCGTCGGGAGCGGCGTCAGAAACGTCACCGATTCGTGTTCGCGGATCTCGCGCAGAAATTAGGCAGGGCGACGTCAACGTCGTCGACGAGGCTGATTGACATCTGGCAGTCTGCCAAGAGAATGAAAACTGTACGGCAAATTGCTGGGTACGTGAAACGTTCTAGCATGACGTGACATCGGGTCACGTGACATCGATTCCCCCGCTAAATGTAGCGGGGAAACCAAATTGGCGTGTAGGTCACGGGACATTAATAACTTAATTTCTCCGCTACATTTAGTGGGGAAACTGAATCGGTGTACAGGTCTGTGACATTCCATAATGCAACACTGCGCGCGTTGCATTATGGAACGTGGCAGGCCACGGCTTCACACAAATCCGGAGCAACTACCGAAACAACGTTCCACGTTAAAAAAAAATTACGGAAGAAAGTGTAATCTGTATGCATGTCTGTGAAAGAGAAATGGAAAAAAAACAGTGAAATATTGCACTTTGTAGGTCTTGAGCCGAAACGCGCGCGCTTACGTATATCTTGGAAGATGCATCACACACATACACACACAAACACCCACAAAATAACAAAGAAAAAAACACCAATCGCTCCAACACCAGTATTTACAGGTGCGAAGTGTGAAGGCGGAAAAACGTGCAAAGCCGCGAGGCGCCGGTGAATAACGCCGCCCCCATGACCTTCTCAACCGCGAAGATGGACGTGACGCAGAAGAGCCGCGGAGAGCAGCGAAAGGCCCTAGGCCGGCACAGGCAACGTAAGCACTGCCCTCCTCCTCCTCCTCCGGTTCCTCCCCGTCCCAGACGTCGGCCCTCCGTCACGACGGGATGGAGCCCGGTCACGGCACTGCAGACAGACTCGCCAGCTTTCAGCGGTGGCTGCGCCGGCGGAACAGATCCCAAGCCTAGAGCTGCTGCCGTGACAGCACAGCGGAGCCTACGAGAGAGCTGGGCCACTCAATCAACCGTCCGTCCGGCTCTCGCTCGCGGCACCCGCATACGCGAAGCATGCTGGCGATTGGTCGAACCATCGAGCTTAGATTGCTCCTCGCAGTCAGCTTCCCTTGATGTGAAACCGCGCATGGAGCCTGACACGGCGAAAGCGGTTGGAATACGAAGTGCGCTTGGTGGTGCCGGCGTCGGCGGTGCCATGTGTGTCTGGGCGCGTCATTTTTGGGCATTGCCCGGCTATCACCGACCAAGTCTTGCTTGGTTTCATAACCGGTTGTGCGAGGCATTGCGTTGCTATATTTTCTTTTTACTTCGTTGGTATTCCAATTTGACCGTGCGCGATGCAGCCAATAGCGCGGAAAAAGGTTTTGCAAGATGGCGGTTGCGACCATCGTGCGAACCTTTTTTTACGCCTCGTGAACTTCGAGAACGACAGCCTTTTCAAGCCGAGTTAATTACAAAACTAAATAAATAAATAAATAAAATAAAATGAAGACCAGATCATCCTAATACTGAATCGAGTGTCTCTAGACGCTAAGCTAAGAGGTTGAGTTCTTCTTGGTGCTTTACGAATGGTGACAATATAGTGTCGTAGCCATTAGACAAATCGTGATGAGCTCTGAATCACCTTTCGTTGATTAAAGGGCAACTCCGGTCGAAAATGGAATCAAAATAAATTACCGGTATTGTTTCTGAGGCACGAAATATGATCGCTGCCGAAATGATTGGTCAAAAGGAACCCGCGTACTTCGGTAAAACCAATATTAAAGATGCGACCAGCCGCTTTTTAGTATAGCTGCCAGCGGGTTAGCTGATAGTCCAGCAACACTAGGCTATAACTAGGATTGTTTATTTATCGTAAAATTCGGAGGGTGTTTTTGGGAGTCTATTTTTCGCCGAAAATTCAGAGTTTATCTGAGTTCATTTTTGTAAGATTCCCAATTCTCTGAACTTTGGAGTATATTTAAATGTGGTTCCAATAACACCCCCGACAAAACAAACAACAACAACATAAATAAAGTATGTGTACCCTGACCCGTTGTCCCGAAGGAATGTTGACGAGCTAAGTCGTTTGTCAGTATTTCGAGATTTCAAAGGACACTGAAGTTGCCACTCCTCAGGACCACTGACCCTGTGCTCTTGTGACATTTATTTGTAAAACACCGTGTCTTTTATTTGCTTTTTATGTTGTTGTTGTGACCTCAAAATTGGGAGGGTTTTCTTTATGCTTTTAATTTGACGAAAAATTTACCTTCGAGCGGTTTTGAAAATTTTTCGGAATTATCCGAAAACACGGAACCCAAGCTATAACATATACCGTTGGTGCTTTGGTTCGTTTCCTGCAAACTCTCACCTGCAAGCAATCGTACAGCATGGAAACCCACCTGCAAACCGACATGCAGCGTGTGAAACTCGCGCCGCTCAATCGTATGATGCAACTGTATTAATTTTCTCCTCGTATTACAGGGTGTTTTTTTTTTTTTATTCTTTACAGATTTGTTTAAAAACTCAATGAAAGCTATCATTTATGCGGTTTGTGCGAGTGAGTTATACGCCCAGGGGAACATTATGTAGGTGGCTAATCTTTGCGATAAGTCGGCTATTTAATTAAAATTCGTTAATTAACTTTTTAATTAGTGAAACTAGACATATGGTTTCAATTAGAAACTTGCTGAGCGTTATCGAGAACCACTAGACCACTTATCACTTATTTTCAGAAAGACTTTCAGCGCGTGAGAAGCGTAGTAGTGCACTAAAGTTACCACTATAGAGCAGGTACAAGGCTAGCAGTTTCGGTAAGGCGCCCGCGCAATTTTTCCGTCTTTGTGATAAGAATTGTGTATGACCGCTGTAATGGAAGGAGGTCTTTCTATCATTATGAAACGTTACTTCACCGTTTTGCATTTTATAAGCTTGCCGTGAGGAGGCAGTCCAGAGATTTTGTTTTTCTTTATAAAGTTGTTCATGGTCACGTCAAGTCGATGGATTTACTACGATCCATTGACTTCCATGTTCCATCAAGGGCCAGCCGGAATGTATTAACGTTTTATCAATCTTACATCTGCCCTGTATCCCCTTTGTCACGGATTCAATTGGCTTTCAATAAGGAACATCACCTGGATATTTTCATGTGTCTTCGTGAATTTACATCACTCGTTCGTGAATGGGTGTCTTTTGCCTAGAAATCATAATGAGACTTTTTGTGGTATTTGTATTTAGTATTTTAGTTTTTGTGGTATTTGTATTTTAATATTTGAGTGCACGAGAGTGGAGACTGAGAAGTTATTTGGGGGCACAAAAAATAAACAATTATAATTATTATTATTATTACCCAGCCCCAGCCTCGTATATCAGCTCCACGAGTGGTAACTTTAGCGCACTACGACGCTTCTCACGCGCTGAAAGTCCTTCTGAAAATGATTGATGTAGTGGTTTTCGATAACGCTCAGAAAGTGTCTAATTGGAAGCATAAGTCTATTTACACTAATTAAAAATAATTAACGAATTTAAATTAATTAGCCGACTTATCGCAAAGATTAGCCACACACATAATGTCCCGTTGGGCGTATAACTCACCCGCACAAACCGCATATGTGTGGCTTTCATGACTTGTTTTTAACACATCTGCAAAACAAATTAAAAAAAAATTATATATTATTTATTTTGTTTTCCGCGAGCAAGAAACAGAAATATATGCATACTCTGGGTCAACGTTTTGTGGCATTTTAGCAGTGAAGATTGCGCGTACACAGTTTTCATCGGTGCCATTCGGTGCTCTAGGTGTGCGTGCGCAGGGCCACCCCATAGCTTTGGCTTCACTGGCACACAAACTTGCAGCCAGGCTGCATGCCTTGCGCCGGCACTCGGAAGTCGTACGGCGTACCGCATCACCGACATGACACCTGACAACCAGCGTTGCCATCCCTCTCAGATAGTTGCGGCTTTTGTCGTAGACGCCTGCAACCAACCCCCGAGACGTAATATTTACTAAACTACACAAACCATCGAGAGAAAAAGAAAGATACCTCGTAATTTTGGGGCCATTGTAATCGCAGTTTTGAAAATATCAACCCGAGTTGAGCCATTAAGATCACTCGGGGTGGCTCACGTAGCCTAGCTGTGCCGCGTCAGGATGACATCAGGAGCCGTTTCAGTCAATTTCTGTGTATAGTAAAAGAAATTGAAGCTGAACTGTCCAAATAACTGCGCTCGCGATGTTTTGAGTTTTTCTCATCGGAGTGGATTTATGGCACGATATTGAGCTTCGAGCACCATGAGCGTTGGATTCACCTGTGCAGTATATGAAATGTTCCACAAAATGTTTCAAGCCACAGTCACGCTGATGATACATCATAAAAAAAGCATCGGAAGTGCAGTTATTCCTGCGTGTCATGATGATGCACTCTCAGGAAAAAAGGGTGTAAAAGGGAGTATCGTTACACCCTTTGTCCCATATAATACACCCGAAAACTTTAATTCGACGTACAGCGCCCTACAGTCGAACAGACAGCCCGAAATTTTACGAGGGGCTTGATAGCCGTGTGGTACAACTTATTAAACGAAGTATCCAGTATATAGGTTCCTTTTCAAATGCACGTTTACAACCGTCACTCTTACGGGAAGACGCTACTTTTGCACGCGCCGTGAAAAAGCAGGTATCACTACGGGTGTTTCATTTGTCTTCCAAAATTTTGGGACATCTCACTGTTGCTCTCCCCCCCCCCCCCCCCCCCCACACACACACACACACACACACACACAGTGGCAGAAAAAGCTCGGTTTCTGGTATTCATCTGGCCCCAGTAAACTACAAGGATCGCGTGTCAGATCGGGCCCACTTGCCTGTTTTTTCCTTTGTGGTGCGGCCATTAGCGCGAACCCGGGGAGCACACGCGGGGCGTTCGAGCAAGAAGTCTCCCTGCACCCGGGGCGAGCCAATGCCACCTAAAAGACAAGGCCCGCACCTTTTTCCTCCAAACGTCATCACTATTAGGCCCCCGCAACGTCGCCTATCTATATATAGCTAGCGTCAGGATCGCCACCAGCGCGTCCTGCAGCGTCTCACAACGAGCGCGACGCTAGGAGACGGCGACGCCACGACAAAGGCGTCCTCCACATTGCTGTGACTCTGGTAAAGCTTCGGCGTGTTGGCCGCTTGGGGCCGGGAGCCATTAACGATGACGTCGCACGCAGGCCTTGTCTGTTGGGTGGTATTGGGCGAGCCCGTCGCTTCTCAGCCGGGAACGATGCCTGCAATTAGCGGTCAGGGCCGAGATCTTCTCAATTGACGCGCCTTTCGCTTGTTACGGGACGAAGGAAAGTAATTCACCGAAAGGTTCGTCGCTACCGCATTGGTGCGAAAGAGAGAGGGAGGAGGCGATTAGTGGAGAGTCAAAGGGCAACTCCGCTCAATCCCGAAGATTTCGGGATAATGAGTGATTTCGAATTAAAACGCCCTAGTAAAAGACACTACTTCGTTTGCTTCGCGAAAAATGGGATATATACTTTTCAATCTAATTTTAAACACGAGCGGAAATCAAAACGGAAACTTCGCCTCTGTCCGGCAACATTGGCGTCGGGCCGCCAAGAACATGGCCCTCACGTGGTGCGAGGTGGCACTTGATCCTCGGCCCAATGACGGGCGTGATTTGGGCGGGCGTGTCGGGCGTGTGGCTGGCGCAAGTGTCGTCTGCACCGCACTCTTCGCGACGTTTTGGTGTCAACGACGTTCGACGACGTCTGCACAACTGCGGCATACGTCTGCGCACGTGGTGTCCATAGTGTGGACGAAACTCCGAGAGGCAATAATCACAAGCGGTGAGACGACGACGGCGGTTGTGACGCGGAAGACGGCTGTAACGGCGGGACGACGGCGGGTCGGCCGGACTGCTCCCAAGAAGCGCGCTGCACCAGGCGCGTTACGCCAACCACGTGGACATCGCTGAGCGCCGAGAGTAACGTTGCTGACGTCATGCGCTACGCTCGCCCGGAGAAGTAAAAACAAGCAAAAGGGGGCAATGGTGATGACGTTTAGCTCAATGGTGGCTACGCCCCCGCCCATGCCGTAGCCTTGACTGCGCTGTTGGTTGCGTCTGAATTCGCTCGCTCGAGTCAGCCGATTTCGGCAACTTCGCGAGTTGCAAAGTTTGCCGGACCGTTTAAAAAACATTTAGACAAAACTGCGTCGTAATATTTGACGTGTGGTCTTCCTAGGCGATACTGAAGAGGACTGCATTTTTTTTTTCAAATCAATCAATCAAACAATCAATCAATACTTTATTTTCTTTCACAAGAAAGATGGCAGCTGGGACAAAAAGTTGCAGCAAGTGCAACTTGACGAGGCCCCAGCTTCAAGAAGGCAGCTAGCATTCGACAACAGTCAAACATCCACTAATGCACAAGAGTACAGGCAAAATAAATGTATACACAGAGGCGTACTTTTAGCCCAAAGTACAAAACAAAAAACAAAAAGTTAACAAAATAAAATAAGACATTATTGTTACTTAATACACCAGTTAACAATGCACACTTGAAAAGCAATAGCAAATAATTAACATTCACAGGGTAGATAGAATATGCATGTATACTTCAAATGGCAAACTGTGAGAAAAATATTCCTTATGATGCAACGTGTTTAGTAAGGATGGTAAAGTGTTCCTAATTGATCCTAGCCCATAGTTAGTTCGGGGAATGGGTGTATACCACTGTTCATTAAAGCGCGTGCGATATATGTTTGTATTCCTAACTAAGTTGAACATTTGGAGAATATGGCTATGTTCACTATTTATTGCAACATTGTACGAAGCTAGGAGGCGGAAGTTGTACATGTTTGTTATTCTAACAATCTTAAATCGTGTGAAAAGCGGATCTGTGTGAAAAAATACGATACATTCGCGACCACTCCTAAGGCTTTTTTCTGTATGATTAGAAGTGTGTTCACATTCTGTAAGGTAGTGGTGCCCAATACCAGATGGAAATACACGAAATATGACTGGACAAGACCGTGGTAGATGATCTGCTTAACAAATGGGCTGAAAATAGAGCGATATCTCGAGAGCAATCCTACGGCCTTTCTGGCTTTTTGATGAATATAGTTTACATGGTCATTTCATGATAGAGTATCGGAAAAGAGTACGCCCAATATTTTAAACGTTTTCACAATTTCAATGTTTTCGCCAGCTATATTGATATTTAAATTAGAAGGGACTGTTACATTTTTTGAACGGCATAGTACGCATTTCGTTTTGCTCGTGTTAATTTGTAATCTATTTACTTCGGCCCAAAGGCTAACATTAGAGAGTATACGATTTGCTGACAGTTCCATCTCGTTACATGTATAACCCTTCAAAAAAAGTGTAGTATCATCAGCATAGACTATAACTTTGCAATCAAACCAAAGATAAAGCGGAGTTTCCCTTTAAGTAAGTCCGAAGGTCATCCCGAAATTTAAAGGCCGAGGGGCAAGGCGGAGATGTCGCTCGAAAAGGCCATTGCAAGCAGTGGCGTAGCCAGGAATTGTTTTCGGGGGGGGGGGGGGGGGGGGCGTGCTGAGATGACTGGGGTGTTCATGACTTGAGGTGTGGAGAGGGGGAGGGGGGGTCAAAATGCATATGTATATTGTAGTGTCGGCTGGATTTCGGGGGGTGGGGGGGGGGGGGGGGAGGGGGCTGATTGCAAGGTGTGCTTGAGTTTGTGGTTAGCCAAGAGGAACTAGTATCTTCTTCGGTGGTTCGACTTAATTAATTTACTCCGCTTCATCGCGCACGATTTATATCTCCAGTGGAGGGAGCGTATCTGCGAAACATTTTTAAACTAGATATTTTCATTTTTGGTTATTTTAAGGAAACTTGTATCGTCGCCTTCCTATCGAGCACACGAACCACTTTGTGTTTTTGTCGGAATCCCCCGCCCCATGAGTGTTGCAACTTTTGTGGAAGGTATTTGATATCCCCGAAACTGGCAGACCAGCTCGATAGATCTAGGCCAAACAGTCGCCGCATTATTAATTCATCGATGTACCGATATATTTATTTGGTTATCAAAATCAGATGGCAGATCCCACTCGGTGCCAATAACAGCGCGCAATGTTCAACTGGCTAGGTAGTCTTTATTGAAGATATGTGGAGGCTCTGAAACAAAGCTTCGACTGTTTTGAAGGAACAAATAATAGGATGACGCATTAATTAAAAGTTTCGTTTCTGCGATGAATTTTCCCCAGTCTTACCGCCGAATTCAGAAACCTCACTCAAACTACACTCACACTTAAGGGCCGCTCCACTTCCTCGAGGAAGGCGCGAGGGCCGGCGCTGGCCAATCGCGAGGACGAACCCGCCGTCGCGATTGGCCAGCGCCGGCCCTCGCGCCTTCCTCGAGGAAGTGGAGGGGCCCTTAAGTGTGAGTGTAGTTTGAGTGAGGTTTCTGAATTCGGCGGTTAGTGTCCGTTTAATTTTTTGTGGTTAAATTTCTGTCGTGTCCGTTTAATTTCTGTTGTTTAATTTCTCTGTTTTGCGGGCGACAACGTATGTCGGTAGACGTGTTTTATAGACCCGGGTTTTATCCCCCAAGACTACAAAATCGCTGGTACGGCACCCTCGCCGGCACAGAACAGCGGTGCCGCTAGGGCGACTCAACGTGGTAGGGCTTCTTTACTTTAGCTATCGGGCACTGCATCCTGATGTTTCACAGGGAGCAGCATACCTTAGGCCCCTGGGCCCGACGAAGGGTCGTAACTTTTCGTATCAGCACAGAAGATAAGAACGCCAAAGGCGTGCTATGACCGCGAAACACCAAATAAACACGTACACGAGAAGAGAAGAAAAGAAACGGAAACCTAGAGGTACAGTGTTCTTGAGGATGTAGTAGCAAGAGCGGCGCCCGCTTACAATGGGCCGTGTGAGGACGGCCAACGTAGATGCCGCTAGGGGCGCTGGAGTTCCTAGCCCTAGCAGAATTTGTGGCAGATGGCAGATGTGCGATGAGCGAAGAAGACGACAAAGCTGAGGCGGTAGGCTTCTCCCGAACGAGTTTCAAGGGCAACAGGTACCCCACCTGAAACTAAAACATTTTTTCACTCACTCCCGAACGTAGCACCGCAGCACGTTTCTTTGTGGTGTAGTGGTGGGGAGTCTTCCCCGTTCCGTTGCCGTCTCGGTCATAAATGCAAGGAAAAAGACGGACACACACACTGCTTCGCGCCGGGATGCAAGTCGGGCTACCCGGTCAACAAGCGCAGTCGCAGCACCAGCAATCGTAAGCCGTCGCTGTTTTGTGCACCAGAGGAGGAATCGCGCAGACTACAGTGGGAAAAAATCCTTAATCGAGAAGGTAAACGCCTCGCCGAGATATCAGCGGTGTGAGAGAGACATTTTTGAACCGCGCCTTATCCTTCGGGACTATATGCACATCGTCAATGGCGAAGAGGTTAGGATTCTATGCCACAATATATTATGACTATTTTGTAATCTTTTAGGGGCGAAGCTCCTTAGGGGCTAGCCATGACCGTCCGTCCCTCCGTCCGTCTGGCGTCCGGTGCTCGTGCTCCTGCTCGTGAGCTCACGTGCTCACGTGCTCGTGTAGGGCAAAAAAAAAGATGAAAGAAGATGAAAAAAATGAAAAAAATAAAAAATTAGAAAGAAATATGTTTGCGCAGTCGACACGATTCAAACCTGTGCGGGGAGACCCAAATGGATTTCTAGTCCATCGCCTTTACCACTCGGCCACGACTGCGGGACGAGTAGGAGGCTCTGAGATGTGGTATAGTAACTCAAGAGCTGGGGATGTCATGGATGAAACGTTGCATGTAGCCGCTCAACGTCTACACAGGAGAGGGCGCTGCGGTCAAATGCGTATATAATCGCGTTAAACTTTGCATGCATTGCCTCAACGTTTATAGACGAGAGCGCTGCGGTGAAATGCTCAAATGCGTATATAACCACGCTCCATACTACACATTCTCTTTCTGACATGGATGAAAACGAACGAAAGGCTCGGCATGCTGCGGCTCAGCGTCTACGCAGACAAGCACACCAGAGCTTCGCCCCAATCAACATCATTCACCACGTGGAGATGCGGTCAATTTTTTGAGTAGTATGTTGCTGGATATCTGTCATGTGCTTGATGTATATGTCGATGAAGTGTATTACCACTTTTAAGAAGCCATAAAGCAGTGAGTTGAGAATAAATTTTTTTTTTTTTCATATTAGGTTTTGTTGAAGTTTGTGTTCATATTGTATCTTAATGCTTCATGTACTCCCAATCGAGGTCTTTTTTCTTCATAGACTGCCTTCCACAAAAGACAATTTGCTATATGTTCGCCAGTTGCAGTGGCACCTTGGCCGTTCCCAAAAGCGCTCGGCTTTGCAACTTACACGACGCTGGTCCCCGCATCAGCAACACGATGACAAAAAATAATACACCAGTTTATTGTTCTTCTCACCATTAAACAAGTGAGAGATTTATTGAGATTTATTTGTCTATTTTTCCTTGTGATATCGGTATCGCGTGGTTTCTTTCGTAGCCATTAAGTGTACAGCCCAAGTGATAGCGTTGCTGCACGACATGTCAATAATGGGAAGGGGGGGAGGGGTCGATATTAATCAAATGACCTCCATCAAAAACACGCGAATAATAAAAGTAGAGGATAGCATACACTCTAGAGGCATTAGTGCAAAGAAAAACCTACAATTTTTCAAATTAGCAATTGTTCTGCGTCGCTAATAGTAAACAGCGCACAAAACGTCGGCGCGAGAAGCTCAAGTCGAAACACAGTAGTACACGCCGAACAGCACCGACGACGAGGCTGACGGGGGCACGTTCCTAGGGCTCAGAACAGCTGCGCTACGGTGTCGTCTACGCGCAAAATCTCCACGCGGCGGCCGCCGCTCTTGCCACTACAACTTTCTAGAACACTGTACCTATTAGCAGCGAGATGTTTTGGTGGCGCCCTCCTGTGGTTCCCCCTTGTGACGTCATTACCTTGCAAACAACAAGTTCGATGGTGTTTGTTATTAGCATGGTGGATGCTTGAAATCATTGCGCTCTCAAAGGAACACTGCCAACACCGTCAAAATTAAAGTTCTTTCATTCCTCATATTTCCGTCGATGATAAATCCCCTTTCCGACGTCATAGTCAGCGTTCGGCCAATCGTGGAAGGCCGACCACAGCGACGCTTTCGGTCGCGCACGGGGCTAATAGAGAAGTATTCACCGAACGCCACATGTGTAGGTGCTGTTCAGAGCGCATGCTCAGAACGAGCTCACATCAATAGGCTGCTAAGACCGGCCCTCTTGATGGTGCGGAATGCACGTTGCAAAATAACTGTGGAAGCTCGCCATCAGCACGCGCTCAGCATTCGCGCACACAGCTATGGCCGCCAGTGAATATGGCGACGTGAGCGAACGAAAGCGTCGCTGTGGTCGGCCCACCACGATTGGCCGAATGCTGACTATGACGTCAGCAAAGGATTTCTCATCGACGGAAATAAGAGGAATGTAAGAACTTCAATTTTGACGGTGTTCGCAGTGTTGCTTTGAGAGCGCTAAGATATCAGGCTTCCACCGTGCCCATTACAAACACCATCGAACTTGTTGTTCACAAGGTAATGACGTCACGAAAGGTAACCGAAGGAGGGCGGCACAGAAACATCTCGCCGCTAATAGGTACAATGCTATTAGCGACGAGATGTTTCGGTGGCGCCCTCGTTTGGTTACCTTTCGTGACGTCATTACCTTGTGTTCAGCAAGTTCGATGGTGTTTGTAATGGGCATGGTGAAAGCCTGAAATCATAGTGCTTTCAAAGCAACGCTGCCAACACCGTCAAAATTGAAGGTCTTCCATTCCTCTTATTTTCGTTGATGAGACATCCTTTGCTGACGTCATAGTCAGCATTCGGCCAATTGTGGTGGGCCGACCACAGCGACGCTTTCGATCGCTCACGTCGCCAATTAGCTCCGAGATGTTTCGGTGGCGCCCTCTTATGGTTTCCCTCCGTGACGTCACGACTGGGATTTGCCTCACCGTGACGTCACCAGTTGTTATTCTGTCTACTTACCATCGGGTGCGACGACGAGTTCGATGGTGTGTTTAAAAAGCACAGTAGAATCTAGGAGAGATCGCAATCCGAAACTAACACCGTCAAAGTTGACAATCTGACAGTGCTCATATGCCCATGGTTTGGCCAATCGTGGAACGCTGACCACAGCGACGCTTTTGGCCGCGCACATCGCTAATAGGAGATGTGAGGTCTGGAAGTATTTTGAAGCTTTGCCGCATGATGTCACGTATTGGGAGAGTTTGGCCATACATTGGTTTGAATAGGCGAGCATCTTCGGGCCAACCACAGGCGTTGAAACAGCCCCTAGCGGTGGTCGTGAGCTCTAAATATGTGACACGACTAATTTAAGCCGTTTTAGTGTCGCTAGAGTGAAAAGGTATAACTCTTGGTGGCTGAAAACTTGGCGCATGTTAGGGTTTCGTCACGTCCATATTCAACGGTAGAGTAAACCAACGTGCGGTCCAAACCAGAGCCGAAAAAATTGGGTTGTGTGTATGTTTATACAGCCTAGAACTTGGTCTGCCCCAACGGGCGACGGGTCTCCCAGCTGTAGATTAGCAATTTAGCCAGTGAAGTACAACCGCTAGCCTGGGGTCTTTGACGTGCACCACGCAGTGATCCACGACCGCACGCCGGTACGATGCTTATCCAGATCGAAACGGGCAGGGGTGGGGATTGAACCCAGGATCCCAGGGCCGGTTTGCTCACCTTGCGGCCGCGGCTGCGGCTGCGGCCAAGAGGTATTTTTATGTCACGTGACCAGCTCCATGAAGACAAGGAAGTACGTAGCGTCCCTGCCTAATGGCAGAGAAGTCCGTGCTGCTTCGAGTACAAAAGTCTAATTTTGCTCGCAGAAACTGACTGCAGAGGCTTTCAACTGAAGCCCAATTAACCGCCCCATCATAGTTCTGCAACGCGAGCTTTCGCTCCACGTGCTCCGAGCTGGTGTGCGCGAGACCACTCGGCCACCGATCCCCCCAAACCAGGGTCGACTTGCTAGAAACAGCGTCTCAGCTGAGGCTGGGGGAAGGAAAGCACTACCAAAGCCAGCGCACGAGCCGTGTGGGACCGTCTCAACCAGGGTGCCTTCATGTGCGCTTTGCTTGGGGTGATGACATCTGGCCATTTTGTTTATAACGCTTATTTTTATTTTTTGTTCTGAAGCGCGTGAAAGAGCGTGTCTCGTGGCGCTGACTGTGCTACGGCGACATTTTGTTTCCTGCGATTTCTTTGTATTTTCCCTGTGAGCGCGTGCTGTCGGCATCGGGTACTACAAACGATGGCATCACCCTAAACAGAAGGACATTGAGGCACTCTAGTCTCAACCCGAGCCGAGCAAACCGCGTCTCAAGACGCTCGCGCGCCCCACCCTTTGCACTGTTTTAATAATAATAATGATATCTTTATTTGGCTCTGGAGAGCGGCGGCACCGCGGAAAGGTCACAGCCTGTACAATAAAGGCCCACGGTGCCGCGTCTAAGGAACATGATAATGCGATGAGTATATACAGGGTGTCACAAAAGAAAATTTACATTTTTGTTTTTCGCAAAAATAAACTAGGCATCGCCGAACGCTCATTCTCCGCCCAAAGGTAGCGCTAGAGGTCACAACCAGATGCCAAAGTTTCAGCCCGATCCGACATCTTATTCAAAAGTTATGCGTGATTTTCTGAAAATTTCAATGGGAAAATGGCGGCCGACGGAGTTTTCAATTACATGGGGCTCTATGGCACCAGAAACCGAAAACGGGAAAAACTGGCCTCCATTTTTCCATTGAAGTTTTCAGAAAAGCACAAGTCCATAAGCAACGTGATCATGAACGCTGTCTCATTCTAGGCGCCTCCATGATCCCCCATGCTCTCCTCACCGCGGTAGGATCAAAACCGCTCACGCAACTCGGTAACCCGAACGCTATTCTCGCTCTCGCTCCCGGCCCGTTGACATTGCACCCAGCATGCGCCTGCGAGATATTCCCGTACGACGGTGACCACTGCGAGTTCGTTCGTAACTCGCTGTCGCTGGAGCTGATCGCCAGCGGGTAGCAATCAAAGTGAACAGCTTTCAACATCCCTTGATAACAATCACTCTCATCGCTGCTGCGATCAATGTCGCACTCTTTGACAAGGCGAGCGATGCCGTAGACGTAATGGTCACAAACCTCATACTCGAAACGCGGAAGGTAAATGAGGAACCTGAAGCTCGAGACGCCAAGAGAGCCAAGTCTGTGAGTGCGTGCAAGGGGACACCGCGCGGGAGGCTGGCTACGTAGCCAGCCTCCCGCTCCGCCCGGATACGCCCCCCCCCCCCCCCCTCCCCCTCGAGGAACCCGCATATAAACCGATTTATCCACGAAACTATCGCGCCATATTCAGAGCAAATTTAGCAGGATTATAGGAACATACATTGAGTTCTAGCAGTATTGTTATCTCATATTTTATTTCTGGCGTGTCATAACCCCTTAAAGTGCGAAACACATGTACGACGAAACCGTCCGATTCGACGCCCGATCAGGCAATACGAGGGTCGGAGGCGAGGGCTTTCAACGCTCTCCGGTGCTACGAAAACCCTCGCCCCCGAAGGTCATTCCGGCAGTTCGCACGTCGGATGGGTCGGTTTCGTCGTACATGTGTTTCGGGGTACTCCGGCGATTTCTTCATGGTCCCCAATTTGCTAGAAATTTTGCTAAACTCGCCATACAACATCGCTAAAATATTATCCCAAATATTTGGTTAAAATATTTTTTTTTTTCACGAAGTTATTGAATTTACAATTTTGGTCCTCACCGTGTTTTTCGAACTGAAAGTCTCTACTGGCAACAACGAAAAAGTGACGTCAGTGGAAGGCAGGAGTTCACTCTTTGGAGTGTAGAATTTGTTCCCAACTGATTGGAAGCAGTTTCATTGTGTCAAATAAATGCTTTGGAAGCTCGCTCCAGTGCCTGCGCTCCAGCACGGAACAAGTGATTGGCATATTCTATTTTTTAGGCTGCTTGCTCAACTGGCAAGCCTGCCCGCCACTGGCGTCACGGCACTGAAAAGTGCGGGTATATTTGAATGTTAGTTTTTGCATCATTTTCATTTGCCGATTTCACAATGACTATTATGAATTTCGTGATACTAAATAGCATACCGGAAAGGGCAAAGGCCGGGGAGTCAGAAAATATAGTTAGTTGAGGTAGCTCAAAAAAGCGCCGGAGTACCCCTTTGATTAAGTCGGGCAATGGCAGCTCGTTCTTACAAGGAGTCGTCACGTGAAACGTTTCCCATCCGCCTCGGACGTAATCTAATTCGATTTTCCCAAAAATCACTATACTGGGCGACAGCTTTTCTTGCATTTCCGGGGAGAGGACGAAGGCCCGCGCACAGCTTTATTCAGCGCTCAAAATGGGAGAGGGAACGCGTGCCTGTACTCCCCACTGCATTGCCAAGAAAAGTGTCGCCGAGCACAGTTGACCTATTCTCGGTCATTTATTTCAAGGAGCATTTTCCCCAAACACCCGAAGAACCCAAGCTCTTGCGCATTGTCACACAAAAGGCCTAGATAATTGCTATGCAGAAGCGTCGCGAGTTGAGGAATGGCGCGAGCTTCCTAAGTTGTGAACTTTCCCAACAAACGGTGTGATATCTGCTTGTAGGCTTGTTCCCGAATAAACTTCCCAAGGGAAGGCAGCGAGGCACACCGCGAGCAGCGCCTGCTTTGCTCGAGGACGCACGAAACGTTCTGGGTCTCAAGGCATTTGGAATTAACTATTTATTCTGATCGTTTGTAGTTCACGATGATCGAAGCTTAAGGTTTGACCTTGCTTGACGAAAGTACAAGGCTCGGGATCTGTTTCTCTTTTCCTTTCAGGTTTTAAATGATGTTTAACTCACTGGTGATGTGCCCGTCGCCTTGTAGCCTATGAGCCGTTCATCCCTAAGCTGACGCATTGTCGGCTTGGGTATGAATGGTGGAAGCTACGTGTTTGCTGGAGCAGTCTCACGTATGTCATTCGCCACGTAACCACGCTCTCGCTCATACACCCGCGCAGAGAAAGGGACGGGCAGGTGATTAAAGGAAGCTGTTTGATTGGTTCTGGTTAGTTTGCAGCTCCCACCGCCCTGTCAGCTTAGGGATAAACGGAGTATAATATCGTCGTGATGACGCGACGCCGTGACTCTGTTGTGCCTGGAGTTCGTAAGCCGTTGCCTTTCAGCGATGTCTACAGGTACGCTTTTCTCCTTCGCCTTTCCAGCCCTCCTTTGTGCGTCTGTCCAGCTCTTCGTACAAGGCTTTGCGCTCAGGTGGCCGTCGTTTATTTTCTATGATGCCCTTTCACAATATTTCACCATGCAAAATAATTTTTCTCTTGTTTTTTAATGCTAGAAAACGAACTTTCTAATTTAGGACAATAGTAATTTCAAAAGTAATGAGTAATTTTCTAAAAATTACTGCCTGAATGTAATTCATTGCATTATTAAATTACTAGCCTAGACAAGTAATGTACTACATTACTCATTACTCAAAAAAGTAATTTAAGTACTGTAATTCCATTACAGTAATGTCATTCCTGCCATCTCTGCAAATCAGGTACCATATCCAGACCTGGGTCCTTAATCCGGACACTTGGCGAAAAAGTCGACGAGGGATCCGGCGGCTGTGATTGACCGGCGCCGAGGTCAAGTGGGGCGTCGGCCAATCACGGCCGCCGGATTTCTCGCCGACGTTTTCGCCAAGTGTCCAGATTAGGGCCTCTGGAAGACCTTCGCGCTACAGAGGTCTTCTAGGTCTGATCACAGCCAAGGTCTCCCGCTCGGACCGTGGGCGACTTGGGGTTCGCGGTGCTACGGTTGACTACATACTACAATCCGAAGTTCGCGGTTTCGCGCTTGAGCGGTATTTCCTCGGCTCATCTTATATATAAAAAAAAAAGGGCGCCGAGCATTGTTGCGCAATGAAGTGCAATCTGTAGGTCGAAAAAACTGAAAGCCAGGTTAGCCCTTTTTTTTAACGTATTCCTTTCTGTTGGCATGAAACACGTGAATGTTTACGCGGCTTTATTGCTTTCTACTAGGTTTTCTTTTTACTCATGAAACACTGCTATCGAGGCTACAGACTCGGTCTTCTGGATCGAGTGTAGTGCGTTCTACAGTGAGTAAAACTAGAAGTTACCGAGTGGCACCGCACGAGTGACACACAGGGGCGAAGTGCACTCGCTTCTAGTGACACTAAATTAGCCGGCCTGAAAGGGGAAAGGGGTAACTCTCATTGGCTGATTGAAACAAAAAAAAAAAATATGGGTAGCCTCAAGGCATCTAGCATTGAGGTCTACCCAATAGCCTTTCAATCAGGCACGTAGCTAGGGGGGGGGGGGGGGCAGCATGGGGCCCGCGCCCCCCCTCCCCCCCCCCCGAAATCTTCTATTTTGCTGGGACCTCCTCTCCCCCCTCCCCCTCATACAACATTTTGTCATGGGCGCCCCCCCCCCCCTTCCCCCGAAACAAACTCCTGGCTACGTGCCTGCTTTCAATCAAAGCCAATCAGGGCGTCGTTATGACGTCACCGCCACTCCTGCGGAACGTTATTCGATTAGCTCAGTTACGGAACTGCTCATAGACGCCTTCATGCACAAGCAGTACCCCCTCCCCCCCCCCCTCTCACTCACCACGACTCGCCTCCCGTCGTTCGACGCGCCGGACGGCTGCTTTGGTAACTGCAGTGTATTCTATGGGATACGTACGTTTCGAAGCGCAGCGTCTAGATGGCGTTCCTCCGAACTCTCTATGAAACAGTTTCTAAACAAAAATCTAGATGGCGCTTCGGACGACGGGAGGCGGACTGAAGTGAGTGATGGGAGAGGGGAAGGGGGGGGGGGAGTACCCCCTTCCGCACGAGTTCCACAATTGAGGTCATCTAGTAACGTTGCTCCTGCGCAAAAAGCAGACGAAACACTGCAGATCGTCTTTTTTATTAGAATTGCCTTGCTAATGAAACTATTTCAGTTCACTACGCCCCAGGGTTCATCCTTTCAACGTCGCAAGCTGAAGTCCACGGTTGACCAAGTTTTCAGACTTAGTTTCTCCCGAGTGACAGCACCCCCGAACCAACCGAACATGAGAGGTCTGTGGCCGCGTGCCCCTCCTCACGTTCCACGTCAAAGAATTTTCCCCGCGGAAAGCCAGGCCCGCGGTTTGTAGACGAACGTGGACTGTTTATACTCCTTCCCAGGATTAGACGGCGCATTCCCTTCCCATTGTATGCCTTTCGAGCTCTCAAGTTAAATTTGGAGAGCCGCCGGACATTCACTCGCGCCTTTCGATGTGGGCAGTCCTGGCACTGGAAATGGGATTCATGGCGCCAGAAACACAACTTACGATTCGATATTTTTAGCGACGTAGTTTTTAATCTAACGAAAGTTGAGCCAACCACTCGGAGGGTATTGTCGCGACAAGTGTCTCAAAGCAACGCACTTGTATGTTGTTTATTTTTTATCTGCCGGAACATCATGTCGTTTCCGGAGAAAAATTCTCCGCAGACGACATGCCGTTCCGGGAGACATTCTTGTCATTTCATAAAATAAGGGTCATGAAATATTTCGTGAGACATTCTAGTCGCACGAAACGTTTTCATGACTCTTTTATTCCTAGCACCTCACTAAGATAACTTTTTTGGGAAATAATGAACTGCGGGCCCTGTGATGTGAAATGGCGTTTGGGCGGGACACGGGTTGGGCGATAATGTGTGTATATATAGGTGTTAACGCTGCTATTAAAAAAAAAAAAAAAAAACTTTTAGCCTTTCTATTTTGGTGAAGAAGGAAGACCAGCAAAGCTGCACTATGGTGGGAATGAAGTAACGGCCGGCCGCAAGTCGGCAAGCCAGAGTGGATGGATGGATGGATGAATGAATACGGCTGAGCCCTTTGGATCGGGCGGTAGCTTACGTCGCCTAGCCATTTTGTCTTACCCTTTAAGCTTAGAATATTTAAATGTGAAAACTATATTCACTCCGTACTGAAAAGAAAGTGAGGCTATAAATCCCCCTTGCCATCAGTTAATAAGAAAATGCCTAGATTTCTCTCGCTTTCTGCCACCATTCACTTAATCATTGATTGGTAATCTCTACAGTCTTGAAATCCACTTTTCCTTCGCTGTCTCTAAAACCCAATGACCTTATTAAATCTATGTTGTCTTCGGTATGCATAGGGTGAAGCCCTTTACAGTAGAGTATCAAGTGCTCAGCCGTCTCGTCCTCCTCTCCACAAGCAGCGCACAATGTGGAAAGGCTTGAAAGGTTGCGCCCTCTATGAGCGACGGCGGCAAGCGGACAACCGGCAAACACAACACTCTGGACAGCTACCGCCATCTACGAGCGACGGCGGCAACCAGAGTTTTGTGTCGACATTTCTTTGCGGGGGACACGATCCTGGGGAAACTAGCCGTTAACAGCTCGGCTGTAAAAATATAATAAGTGAGAGTAAATAAGCGCCTGTCCGGACGTCTGCGTATCTTCCTTGTACAGCTTTGTTCGCGCTTTTAGCCTCTTTTACCAACCCAAGAATAATGAAATCAGTCAGAGTTTAACAAAATATCACCACGAGTGATAAGTTTAGAATAAGAAAAAAAGTACGAATTAAGAAACGCTGTTTTCTTTACGAAAATCCAAAGTCAGAATACTAAACAGGCAAGAAAAGCCTTATTTTTTTAAAGGCAATGGCAATCTTGATAACGATGTCAGTTTTTCACACGCAAAAAAGAAAAGAGAATTAGACTTTTGCGTAAACTTTATTTTAGTTGTACGTCGTATTTTTGTGAGTATGGCATTTACCGTTTACCGGGGGTCGTAATTTGCATCAATATAAGAATAAAATTAAGGTACTCTAACACGTAGCTTTTTCAAGCTCCAATATAATATGTTGCTTATGATCTAATTTCAAACGTGCGAACAGCTATAGCAACCCAATGCTTGTAAATTATAAGCACGAGTGCCAAATGTATCACTTTTAATTAACAAGGTATAAATTAAAAATAGTGCGACATTAATTAAAATACGCTATCTAGTAGGAAAAATTCGTGTCAAATGACATTAATTGTGGATGAAGCAGTTTGTGCTATCAAAATCGCGACTTTTGATAATCGGTAAAACTTCCAAATTTGCCGTCAAATATTTTGGAACGATGTGCAGAGAAAAAGCGATTCCGTTATTTTTCTAATTACGAAATGTTCCAAAACATTACATTTTTATTATTTTTTCACGCAATCGTTTTGCCAATCTCAGCCTTCCGTTTCGGAAGAACGCCTACCCGCTAGCACGTACGTTCACTGCGGCACCTTTCGTTGACGTTGGAAAACCGGCGAAACAGTATGGTGCAAATCCTATACGGGCTGCAACATTCCATTGGTACAGTAAGGAGTGGTGTTTGCATTCGGAAATGGCTGTTGGCGAGCCATGGTCGCGAGCTGTTCCGCCGTGCCAGCTGAGCGGGGTGGGGGGGGGGGGGGGGGGGGGGGGCGGCTGCTATGCAAGATGTCGGGACAAAGGGCCGACACATCGCCGCCTGCTGCGATTGGTCAGCGGCGTGGCACTCACCAATCACAGGAGGCGGCGATGTCCCGGCCCCTTCGTCTCGCCATCTTGCATAGCCCCCCCCCCCCCCCCCCTTCCTCCCAAGGAGAACCTGGGGCCCCCGTTAGAGCGCTTCTCGTTTCTGCCTCGAGAGGGCGAGCAACGAGCTGGAGACGCAAATATGCTTTAGGAGAAAATTCCAAGCATTACACGCCCCCCCCCCCCCCCCCCCCCCAAAGAAAAAAAAATAAAAAATAAAAACAGAAACTTTTATTAAGTTATTAAAGACCACATCTGATGTGTAAATTGAACCGTATAATGGCGACCTTGTTTATGATCTCAAACATGACCCGGGCGAACAAGAATTAAGTACGTTCTTCCTTATGAGTTACATTTAATCTCCTTTCTTGATGGCGCATTGTTAGACCTCCAGGATCATGCCGGAGCCGCCCGATTCGATCGCTGATCCGGGCAAAATAGAATACATAGCAAAAAGGCGTTTCCTTTTGGAGGTCCGAATTGAGCCGAAAACGGAAAGTAATATTTCTTCATGAACTCAACAAATCCTTGGTCCCACTTATAATACCTTTCAAACTCGGTTTCCACGGACCACAAAAAGGTCAAGATTGGCAAAGTAGAAACGAAATTGCCTCCTTTATTTTATTTTTTTTTCTATTCGGTGCTGCTTGTTTTGTCTACACCCTCAGAAATCTCCGTCTGTAAGCTCCACCGAAATGAACACGGAACACTTTTCGTTGCTTTTTGATTAATTGGATCAGCTGACGAGAAAGGTGATTGGTATCATGCTATATATTCAGTGCTGTCTCGGTGGCAGAAAGAGGTGGATTCTTTTTTTTTTTGCTTCTGTATCTTGGAGACTTTGTCGTGTCCCCGCCACAACGACAACCAAAAAATCTACGATATATTTCTGCCGTGTATAATCCAATAACCCCCGTCGCCTGCTCTGCGACGAACTCTCTGAAGCTAGAACTGGAAATCCTCCTGCAGAGTTCAATATCTTATTTACCGGATGGACTCGTTAACCTGCGCATGGTGCAAGACCCGCTGTTGAACGTCTTGAAGTTTCCCGGGTTAACAGAACTGCTGTTGTGTAGAGACAATTTCCCGCTTAATCCCTGAACTTTCATATACGCTCTCACTCGTCTTATTCATCCTCAATCCCCTCGTCTACCTCTTTTTGTTTTTTCTGTGGCTATCGCACTTTTTCCTGATTTCTTCTCTCTTTCTAACTTAATGCCTCCATTTTCTTTATGGGAAGCACCTGCTACCGAGACTGCATGCTGCTGGGATGGGTGCAGTGCGGTCCGCTATCCTGATTGGCGAAGCCGCTCGCCCCTTTTCATTAGCAGAGCTGATTAAAGAAAAATCATTGGTTGACGTTCGGCGTGCATCGTGAGGGAATATATAGGGTGGTTCAAGTAACCAGGCACGATCTAAAATGGGCCGTAAAAAGCGACGCCTGCACGTAGCAATCTAAACTTTTCGTCGAAGGTGTAATTCACAGGTCGGTTTTTTCTTGTAAAACTACAAAGCGTAGCTCTGATTCCGTAAAAATGAGGCCAAGGAACTTGTCAGGGTCTACGGCGGGCAGCAACGCAGACGACAGGGGTCCAGTAGCGGGGTGTGTTTGGCGTTCGTATTGATAGATGGCGCTACCTCCTTATCGCGACGCTCGTGACCACCGTGGATTATTAAAATGAATATAATCTTTTTGAAATGTACCTTCGGTTAAAAGATAAATGCGAACAATACAAGCAAAACTTAAAGTAAAAAAAAAAAAAAAACGCGTCTGCATAACGGCGGCGCTTTTGCTGCCAACGAATTTCGTCTGCGTGTCGTCTGATATCTTTCGCTGGTCGACTGCTCCTTCAGACGCTGCTCCCGACGCAATCTATCAATGCGAACGCCACACACACCCCGCTACTGGACTTGATCGTCTGGGTCGCCGCCCGCCGTAGACCCTGGCAAGTTTCTTGGCCCTATTTTTACTAAAACAGAACTACGCTTTGTAATTTTTCAAGAAAAAATCGACCTGTGAAATACACCTTTGACGAAAATTTTAGATTGCTACGTGCAGGCGTCGATTTTTACGGTTCATTTTAGATCGAGCCTGGTGACTTGAACCACCCTATACATGCAGGAGCTTCTGCGAGCAGGGAATGCATGTACGCTGTACTTCTTCCGAATCAACGTAGAAAAGGTAATGACGCCCGATTTTCTTTTTTACTTCATTAAGCTTCTAGGGTAGCTTAATTTATTCCTAGGCAGTATCTAGGCACGCCGCACAGTGAGAGCACTAGCCGGCTTTTCTCTAAAGCCGGCTTTTCTCTAAAGCCACAGGCACACAGCTCATACTTCATACAAAAGAGGCAGAGGCAGACACTGCCTGAGGGGTGCCTTATAGACCCTTTCATTTTAGTAGTTGCCTCACAGGCGGATAGAGGGCGCTGACGCACTCGGCGCCATTAGGTTGCTTCAATTTGGTGGGTTTCGGTTTCAGCGTGAACGCGGCTGTGTTGCTGTTTTACGTTGTTTTTGCTTAATTTTGTGATACGATTATTTTCCTTGTAGGACACAACCAATGAGACAGTGGTATTGAGCCACTTTGATGACTACGAGGTGTATTTTAGCCTAAATTGTGGGCTTTGTTTTCCCAACTCCTTAGATGTATCTGATTATGGTCGGTTGCGAAACGCCCGACTGATGTACAGGGAAGATTACCATCGTCTACGGCCGTACCCGATGACACTAGTTTCCAGAAAAAACAACCAGTGAAGAGACTAACACGTTAATATAAAGAAGCATATCGACAGCTTGATTAGCAATGTGCTGAATCGGTCAGAACAGATGAACTCGCAAGTTTACTACTCACTAGTTTGGTTTTCGTGGGCACCCAATCTTTAGTGAACTTCGCAGGCTAAAAACGTATAGTGTAATGACGCAGATAATTGATATAAAAAAGTAGTATCGTCTCGGCCTCTTTTTTTTTTTTTAATTCAATACTCGAGCATGTTTTGACAGGCCGAGTAGAAATTTCTTAAATTATCAACACTGCTAAACTACTCATAAGCAGCATTTCGCGATATAGGCCTAGGAAATAAATTATTTTTATATTAACATTTGCTGACTCAAGATATGATGTAAGTGACAGGTCTGTCAAGTTGAATCTGGCATTTGCCTCCCGTAAAATTGGCCAAATAAAGTTAAAGGGCCAGGAGGAGAAATATCTCGGAAAGTTTGACTGAATTATAGCGCTAGGCACCACTTCACGGACCTTTGTGAACAAATATTTATTTGTTCGAACAAATTCGCTTTGTAAATTTCGGCATCGCCAGCCACCAAAAGTAAACCTCTATTCGCCATCGACAATCCTGGACTCAAATAATTGTTATGCAAACGGCTCTTTTTTTTTTTTCGGCGTCAAGTATTGTGGTTTTTAGATACTGGCAAAAGTTAAAACAACGTACGCAAAAAAAAAAAAAGCGTCGTCATTATTGCCCATGCGCCGAACCCAAACTGCGTTTTGAATTTGCAAATAGAAACGATGTTATTTCTTTGTGCACGCTATTCTAAAACTCGCTACTGTTAAATGTCTGTGGAAGTTTCTTACGCGGGAAGTCCCAGCCTTTGTGTTAAAATAAATGACCGTCGAAATGGGAGCGAGCACGGTATACAATTTCTTAAACTTCATAAGTAAACCGACCAACCGAATGATTACGCCGCAAAAAAAAGATTGAGAACCTGATACGCATGCAAGTATGATATTATGAACAAACAAATCGTCCGATGATGACGTACCATTACTTCTAGCCTCAAATAAAACTGCAAGTTAAACGCTCGTTCTCTATCTCCTCCACGAGTTTCCTCACATCATCAAAACAAACTGTTTTTGATATATTATGAATACAAAGAACGATACTTTCAGGAAATACAGACAGTCTCCTTGCGCTGACTATTGACGGCTTCCGATCTCAAATGCGCAATGTAAATATACTCGCTTCAAACTAAGAATGTTCCGCCACTATTAGTAAACAAGCCTCAGTTGTCATAAGGACCTTTGAAAGCTCGTGGTGTCTTAGTCGTCGAGTAGACGGATCGGACTTACAGTTTCCGAAGGAAGGCAAGAAAGTGCGGTGAAACGCAACGAAAAACACGAATACAACGCATCCGCCAAGGCGCGGAGAGGAGAGCGGAGCAGCAAGTTGAAGCAACCTAATGGCTGCCGCGTCACGTGATTCCAAGATGGCAGCGCCCATGCGGAGGAGGATGATATGGTCTATATGTAACTGTCACATTGTACGTACTATCGTGAGCAATATGACAGGGAACAGCGGAGCGCGTGCCAAATAGCCGCGAACCCTACCCGTGGCGATACTCTGCGGCAGCTTTTGGAAAGAAGGTGGAGAGAGCGGTGCGGCTTTCGTCTGCTAACGGCACCCCCACCATGCTGGCTTTCCTCTCACGCGGCACATGATAACGATGAACATTACGAGGCACTTTTTGTGGGCTGGCAGAGTTCGAAATAAAACACAAAAAGCAACCGTATCTGTGAATGATTAGAACGCTCCCCAATCACTCTCTTTTTTACTGGTTGTGCGTGAAAAATAGAACAATTAGATTATCCAAACGTCAAAAGTTATCATTGTCGCCAACCGCAATTTTTATCACGGTGGTATCAAGTTGTATCAAGACGTTATCGCCGTTAGAAGTCGGCGATGAACTCTACCGCGTGAAAAGTAAACTGCCAGTGGCGGGGGTGCCGGCAGCAGACGAAAGCGCACCGCTCTCTCTCCCTTCTTTCCAAGAGCTGCCGCAGCGTATCGCCACGGGTAGGGTTCGAGGTTATTTGGCACGGCGCGCCGCTGTTCCCTCTCATATTGCTCACGAGTACAAAACCTGCCATGTTCGAAGTATGCATGGAGCAACATACTTGGAAGCTGCTTGAGGCGTGCCCGCAGATAATGTTGCCATCATGTCTGCAGGGAACAACGTGTGACCGCGGCTTAATTGAGGCATAGAACGAAGTCTCTTAGCTAAATAGTTCGTCCTTTATGATGCCTCCTGAAGGAGGTTTATTTTCAAAGTTTTACCAATGTCTGCTGCATTCTAGGTTTGTTTGCACTTCCCATAAAATTTATTGCGTGGAAGAAGATGATGTATTTCGCGATAGTTTTGAAGGACATTTGGCCTTCCGGACATCTTGATTGAATGTTCCGCGTGTGACAAAGAAGAATGTCACGAACGTTTCACGGATCGGCTTGCACTTAGACACTGTATTTTTGGTGACCTTAAATGTGCAAACTTTCTGAGGTATTCGTGTTTTCAAGTTTTTTTTCTGTTAACTATGGGCATTTCTCACCGAGTGTAGCCGTTTTCGAACACCTCCTCTCCCAACATGTTATTTTTTCGGAGACTATCAACTCTAGAGGATTCAATCTATTTCAGTCGATACCCTTACCTCGGATGTCGGGACAATAAATAGTTCCTTGACGTTCTAGGATCACTCGCGCCCGTTATAGAAAACGTAATTACACTATATATTATTAAAGTGTAACGTTAATCGGCCAATGGATCCTTCTTGAACCATGGTTAAAAGCGCTAAAAGTACGAACACGAGAGAAGATAAACGCGGGCGCTACTCACAAATGTATTCGAAAAAAGACGATAGAAGTACATATACATGTTGATACACCTATCGTCACCTAGGCTACGCATGCGCAGGAATATGCACCCTTCAACCCGTTTACATAAATTAATCGAAGAAGCTTATTTCGAAATTATACACTGCAATCGACCTGCCGCTCGCGCATTGAGGCCCCCTCTTCCTGATGAAGTACGTCTCAGGCAATTCGCGTGCTCTTTCAATCTTGCTTCTACCTAAACTCTAGGTGCCACGAAGCATGGCTCACATTTGCAGTCCCTACAGTGCGTGCGCGAATGTGCCCCATCATTTGTCTCTATATTTTGTGCATGCTCCCTGAAACAGTCATTGGTGCACGTTCCCGTTTGCCCAACGTTTCCTCACGTTAGCGGTATTTCATACACGACCCCCGTGACGCATTCGATATACGGCCTGGCGTGATTCGGACCACACCCTCGCTCGTTTTCGTTTTCACTAGCGGTTCGAAAACAAAGTTAACCGAGTTTTTTTGGCGCTCAAAACACAAGAGGCACTCCATACCTGTTCGCAACCTTCTTGAGGTTACGTGACATTTTGTGTACCTATGGTACGACCTCAGGACAAATGTCGCTCAGTACCGACTGCGTCACTTTCCTGGTTGTGTGGCCTTTTACCTTCTGTAGAATGGTATATGCCAAATTCGTCAGGACCGTATGAGGGAAGCCCGCTTACCCACTCACTGTAGGGCCTGCAAATGTGAGTCACGCTTCGGTGACAACAAGATTCTAGGTCGAAGCAAGAATCAAAGAGCACGCGAACTACAAGAGGCGTACTTTATCAGAAAGAAGGGGCCCCAATGCGTCAGAGACATGCACGTCGATTGCATTGTGTAATGCCGAGATACTTCTTTTTTATATATATACATTTATGTAAACTGGTTGAATGACGTGTATCCTGGCGCATGCGTAGCCAAGGTGACGATAGGTTTATGAACACATATTAGAGAGTTTTAGTAGATCGTTCCGATACCTCCGATACACCCGATAACGATACTATATATGTAAGCGCAAAGGCGGAGGCAGAGTGTCGGGTATCGTTATCGGAGTCATCGGAACGATCTACTAAAGCTCTATTGTAAAGGAGTCGCGAGGAACCCCCCAACCGGGTGGTCCTCGTTCCACGGCCGTGCGGGGGTGTGAGGAAGAGGGGAAGCGGACGCACCCTGGCTGTCGGTGTTTTCTTCGCTTTCGACGGGTGACCGTGGTCCTCCCGAGCAGGCACCCCGCGACGAAGACGTTGTCTCTTCCGCGAAGGGGGCGTTTTGTTTTGTGTGTGCGCGTGTTTTCTTGTGTGCTCCAGCGTCCCACAGGGTACGCTGGCGACGATCGGCTTTCGGGCCAGGAGCTTTGGTGGGGCGCCACTCTGTCTGGAACCCAAGGCTGTGCCAATGTTACGGAGCTGTCAGCCGTGGCCGTTGCAAACTTGATGTACGGCCGGGTCGGCCCCCAGCTGACCATTGGAGGGTTGACGCCACGTGACTTCTAAAAAGTTTGAAACCATTGGTTAAAACTTCCCTGAGGGCGAGGGAGTTAGTGCCTTCACAAGCCTCGGACGGGGCGAGGGAGGTCGATTTTGGACGGATTTGGACATCTGTTAGACCTGTTCGATCCGAATATGCCAACGTCCCCTACTTTGTACAAATGTGCATAGTTTGTAAAATAAATTGGTTCGCCAAAAAACTCGCAAAGTCTCCATCGCCTCTTGAGAACTTCAATGACCATCATCAGCCTGCTGAACTTGGCAGGACCAAAGTACACCACCAACGTACGAGCGAACTTTTACTCATATATACGTACTTCTATCGTCGTTTTTTTTTTAAATACAGTTGTGAGTAGCGCCCTTGTTTGTCTTTTCTTTTGTGTTCGTCTTTTTAGGGCTTTCAACCGTGGTAGAAAACAGTCATCCACAACTAGCCCAAGTACTTTTACAATAAATCCTTTGTTTTCATTCACCTTAAATGTGCATGCAACGCATAATGCTGGCGGGACATAATAATTGGGACGTCATAAAAAACATAAGCTCAGTCACGCCGTTTGTAAATTACACAGTTAATCTGCCGATTAACCAATCTAGTCAATCAATCGATCGATAAACCGTTCTCGTTTTCCTCCAGGCAACAAGTTCAGCTGCGACTGCCGCCTCGTGTGGATGCTGCACCTGGAGAACGCCACCAGGAACGACAAGCTCCGGCGCGAGCTGCGGCACGTCAAGTGCGACTTCCAAGCCAGCGGCAACAGCAGCAAGGTGTCCCGACTCAGCGCCAGCCAGCTGGGCTGCCCCGCCGACTACGCCAAGCCAGAGTTCCGCAGCGCCGCCGCCATCGCCCAACCCACCACCCGAAAGGCTTCGGCCCGGCCGCCGCCGACAGCCGCCGGGAAAGGAAACAAGGAAGCCGCGGACGAGTCCGGTAACAGGATTAACGACGGGGCCTCTCCAGATCCCGACATCGATCCCGACGAGAAGAACAAAGCCGGCAACGACGATGATCCGCAGCGGACGAAGAACGACATCGAGGTCGTCTTGAATCAGCGAAAGGGCGCGGATGTGCTGGCGTCATCGTCCAGGGGACAGCAACAGCAGCACAAGGGCAACGGGGCTGCTTCTCGTCGGCCGACGGACGCCGGATGGTGCCTGGTCGGCCTCCTCTGGTCTTTTATGGCGGCTACCGCCATGTTGACATGTAGGTGATCGCACAGTGCGACGACTGCAAACGGGGACAGGGTGGTACTGGTCGGTTCTTGCTGTCGGTCCATGGTGCGAAGGATCCTGCTGCGAGGACTGGTCGTCGGTCTGTGATCATGAACCGCTGTCGCGTGTCGCTCGGTTGTGTACTTTATGTTTTTTTCTTTTTTTTTTTGCTGAGAAATTAAGTGTGCGTCGTGCTTTTAATGTGGAGTGTCGAAACCCCGATAAATTGCAGGGTTGAGGTGACCTTGTTTCGCTATTGTCTGTTAACGTAGTTTATGTGACGTGGTGTGGGCAAAGCAAAAGCCTCGTCTGCGTATGTAGCGCCGAGTGAGGTTGAGACGTGTGCACTTTTCACTGTTCGTTCGTTCTTGTTTTTTATGATGGTGTCAGTCTTACCTCTACGACTTGAACTTACTACGCTCGCAAAAGCACCTGCATGTATACTGCCTTCCAAGACGCACGGCAGGAACACCAATAGAATAAAAGGTTAAAAAAACGCGGAGAAGCGGGGACAATGAAGAAACACGGATGACAGGACAGGCGCAGGAGAAGCGCCTGTCCGGTCGTCCGTTCGTCTTCATTGTCCCCGTTTGTTCGCGCTTTTTTTAACCTTTTATTCAGTAATGAACCAACTAGCCTAAACACAAGTTTTAAAGGAACACCAATCATTGGCCTTTTTTAAAAGTATAGCAAATGAGAAGGGCTAATCGAATAGCACCCACTGGCTGTGCAGTGTCACTGGTAAAAATAGGCGTCAGGCCCTTTCGCCATTGAGACCGAATATGAATCGCAGCATGATGCCGATATCTTTCTAATTAGCTATACGAACTAAAGAAATAATAATGATCGATTTTGGGAGTGCAAAGTAGGCCAGTACAGATGCAGGGACGGCTGAGAGTATACTTTTAATGACTGCCAAAACTGGTGTTCGTATTTTTTATGAAGTGTACGAGCAAAGGTACTCTTGAGTGGGTGAGTTTGTTTTGGTTCTAAAGAAACCAAGTTCTCCGAGCGATTATTATTTGTTTTCTGTTTCAATGCCCAGGAGCCAAGGATACCTCATTTCAGGTTCATTTAAAGTATTACATATTTCAGTTGGGCAATCATGTTTGCGGAATAAAGTGTCTTTATTTATTTTGAAAATCCCTGAATGGGAAATGAGTTAAGATATGAAGACTATTTTAAGCGCATGATTCACCTAGGTTCGGTTTGCTATGTACATGTCGCAGTCATCAATGATAGCTGATTTTTGGGAAGCTCCCATGGAATTTAAAACAAAATAAAGTTAAACACCGTACAATCTTCCGTTTGTAGCACCTTACCTGGGTTTCTGAGGGTGGTTATCATTTGAGCCCGTTCTCGTTTCGCTCTTCTCACTAGGCCCTTCTCAAAACAACCATTCTCACAAAGAACTTCTCGCTTTGACCCGTCGAATTTGGTCTTTTCCCGTTTCGTCCTTCGCATTTCAACCGTTCTCATTTGGGCCCGTTCTCTTTTCGCCCTTGTCACCTGACCCTTTTCAAAACAGCCATTCTCAAAAATATCTCGCTTTGACCCGTCGCATTTGGCTCTTTCCACCCCAAATTTGGGTTTTTTTTCGGGTAATATTAATAAATATATTTTTTGTTTGTGTGAGTGTGTGCCACGCTATCGGCTTACTCTCTCTGCTAAGGATTTTAGCAGTGCGTCGAGGTCGTCGTAAAAAGCTACTGGCTGACAATACACCAGACCAACTAGTTGTCGCAGCCAAATGAGATACCCAAATGTCGCGTTGTTTGAGGTCTCTGGACTTGGGACAGTGCCACCACTTTTATAATGTATGCTATTTCTGTTCAAACAACGTTTCCAAAGTAAGTGTTCATCGACCTTTTTTTTTTTTTTTTATTCGTTTAGAGGAAGGGAAACAGGCGTCATTGTACAATTATCAGTACGTACCTATACACATAACATATCTGATGGTATGATGGGTGCCCAAACAAGGTAAGACTCACCAACAAAGCCGCGAGGGTATAACGACGGTAGAAGCATGCCGAACTAGTGCTATTCAGTTCTGGTGTGAAAGGGCAAAATGGGAATGGGTCCAGTTGCGAAACAAACAATTTGGATCTTATGAGAAGGTTAAAACGAGGCGGACCAAATGAGAATAGGACGAAACGCGCACGGTCAAAATGCGAATGGGACGTTTTTAAGTAACCGGCAAAATGAGAATGGGCCCAGTTGCGAAAAACACGATTCGGGTCTTATGAGTAGGTTTGAACGAGAAGGACCAACTAAGAATGGGATGAAATGCGCAAGGTTCAAATGCGAATGGGACGTTTTGAGATACACCCGGTTTCTGAAGTGAAACCCTGCAACTCTGGGAGTTGGCGAAGTTTCAACATGAGCTCTATGTCCCCTTGACAAGAAGATATTGTAACTAAAGTGGGGAGGTGGGGGGGGGGGGGATACAAAACCCAACCAAATCGAAGTGAGTATGCTTATTATAGTGTACGTAATCAACCTGACTAAAGGACACATGCAAAGGAAGAAAAAATATTTAAACAGTCTAGGTGGAAAAAGAATGTCATAAAACAAAATTTGCAACGAAAAAAAAACAAAAAAAAATTTTAGACCTCTATTTATGGCGCGAAATCAATTTGTAGTTTGCACCCGCGGGGGAGCAAAAGAGGCCGCTGTTGTCACGTGACTGGCCACTATGGTCACGTGGTGCTTGCGCTTTTTTGGAGCTTCATATTGGCTGTAAAAGTTACTTATAAAACTTCGTTTCAAGCGCAAAAAAATGTATTAAGAAGTAACTTTTAGATCCCATAGAAAGCTCCTGAAAGAGCGCAAACACCACGTGATAGACCTGTGCGCCGGTCAGAAATTAACGGCGGTCGCGCGCAGGAGTGTTCCCTTCCGGAGGCGGCGGCGTGGAGAAACTCGTTAAACCGGCGGCGCGCCACGCTCTGCGTGCAGTGGCGGCGGTGCGGCGAGGCGGCGCACAGATCTATACCACGTGAACAGTGGCGTTCCCGCGGGTGCCAACTACAAATGCGCTTCGCGCTGTAAATATAGCTCTTAAAATATTGTTTTTTCTTTGTAAATTCATTTTATGGCATCCTGTTCGCGTCCAAGATGTAATAAAAAAAATGTTTTTTTTCCTTTGCATCCCTACTGAAAAAAAAAAACATTTGAAATTCAAACGGGTGGGAAACTGGTCGCCCGTTCGAATCAAATGGGTGGCAAACTTGTCGATCCGTTTGAATCAAACGTGATTATGGGATATGGGTACCCGTTTGATACGGGCGCCCGTTTGATATGGGTGCCCGCTTGATACGGGTGCCCGTTCGACCAGACACGTGACCACACATTTGAACGCGCCATTCGGATAGGCAATTTATTCGCTAGCCCTAAATGGGTATCGTCTGGAAGGTTGGTTATCTTAAACTTATTTAAAACGACCCGAAACTCTTAGACCTATTTCTAACATGGAGGAAACACGTGGAAAAAATCGTGCTCGCGCAGGTGCTTGCAAATGGGCAGGAAAACAGACACAAAAGATCGTTTTCGATTCGCCTAGAAGTTTATTACAACTTATTCCGTAGACAAGTACAAACGTGCAAGCGTTCTGTGAAATGTGAAGAGGCACTCTAAAGGCCTGTTCACACATGCAGCGGAGCGCTACAAGTGTAGCGCTTACCTCGCGCTAAGCGCGTGCTGACGGGAGCGTTCACCAGCTTTGTATCGCACCGTCAAAACTGTTGCTCATGGCAGACGATAAGCAGCTGACGGCACGTGAGGAGCGCTACATCAGCGCTTCGCTGCATGTGAGAACCGACCTTTACACTGCCGAGGTAATTTCAGACTATATGGCAGATTTTGGGAAAAATTATTCTCCCGGCTGCGGCGGCATTAGACGCTGCATAATTCTATAGATAATCTGGAAGAGTACGCGTAAAAGAACGGTCAATCGTTGCCAACAGGCAGGTTGCAGTGCACTTACCATAATAATAGGTGACTTGAAAGATGTAATCCAAAATATAAGTCGACACGGTCAAAGCAGGAGAAACACACAAACACAAAAACGAGAAAGAAGGCTCCTTGAAGTTTCAACACGATGCGGCGCACAAGCTGTCATTTGCGGAACACAACCAAACCGCAAATATTCCTGACTTCTTTGAAGAGTCGCTTGTTGCCGATATAGGGAGTATTCACTGGCGGCCATAGCTGTGTGCGCGAATGCTGAGCGCGTGCTGATGGCGAGCTTCCACAGTTCTTTTGTAACGTGCATTCCGCACCATCAAGAGTGCCGGTCTTAGCAGCCTATTGATGGGAGCTCGTTCTGAGCATGCGCTCTAAACAGTACCCACAAATATGGCGTCCAGTGAATACTCCCTATACGCGTAGGACTTTTCGAACACTGATAGCTTTGGTGCACATCCAATACGTTGTCGCTAGACATCCTAATAAGACCGCAGGGTTAGACGACAAATCGAAGCAAGTAGGACGAGCGAAGTTCAAACTGCAACTGAGAACAAGCAGACAAAGAAAAAAGCGACTGCTGGGCGCGCTCTTCCGGATCTCGACGCTTATCAGCGCGTAGCTCGTGCGCTGCTGTGGGTCACGTGACAGAGCTGACCAGAGAGGATGAGGGTCTAGGAGAACTCGTCACAAGCCCGGTCGTCACAGGCCAACTGGTCATAGGTGAACTCGTCAAAGAGGCCAACTCGTCACAGGGCATCTCGTACGAGGAACTCTCGTCACTTCGGAATAATCGTCACAAGGGACTCTCGTGTCACGGCGTGGAGTTTGACTGTAGAACTACGAATTTAATGCTGTTTATTCCTACCCCACAGGCACAGCGTGTAACTTTGAAAAATATCTGGTTGGATGAACTTTCGCGCGACAACCATATTTTTGTCATTGTCATATAATAATATATGATAATTTTCACATTAAATATAATCACAGTTATAGTTATACAAGCTTACCATATGGTACACTTGCAAAGATGCGTATGCGGTAAACTTGTAACGCTAGATTGTATTCCTAGGGCCAGATAGGAGGCATTGGAATACACAATTCAAAAAACAAAGTCTAGTTTTTATTCACATTTTGCAGACAACCCAAATAAAACGCTCGAAGTACATATCTAAATTTGTGGCCTCAGTGGGGAAAACTTATAGAAGCCCGTCGAACGCATCTGGGACTTCGGCGGGAGGGAGGGACGCTAATGTGGGCAGCATTCGCATCTAGAAGAGAAGACAAAACGAATTAGGTTACTTGAAGACAGTTAAGCTGTTGGATTTTACTTTAACAAGGAGCTGTCTCTCAGCTTGATGTTATAATGAAAAGCAGTATTCTGGAAGTATATTTAGGGATTCGTTTGTGAGCTATCGAATGAGCATTCTCCTTTGACTGCAGACCTTTTTAATATAGCTTTACTTTGGGGGCTATAATGTGCCATTTTGGCAGTGAAGTCATATACAACGATGGCTACGCAACTCTTCCAACTCCACGTTTGAGTGATGAGTACGCAATATTTAGAATACTTGGTGCCAATTTTTAAATACGGATATAATTATTTTTCAAGACTAAATTAAAGTATTAGCTTAATTGACAAACGAGCAGTTATTGTTGTCGGGGTGAAAAATAAGGAGAACGCGTGCATGTTATTGTTTTGTGAAGACTCTCACGTTAAAATGGACTAAACTAAACCCAATCACCTGAACCGCAAACTCTGCGTCATTGCCGTAGCGTGCCTGGAAGTCACAACACCCGCACAACCTCTGGTAAACGGACTGGCAGAGATGAAAAAAAAACATCCCTGAATCTTCGCCTGGGAAAATATTCTGGAACAGGTTGCGATCACCGCCACCTCGAAGTCACAGTAAATGGCCTCGACTGCCACACTAGACAGGAGACTGGACAGCACGGAGAAGAGTCTGAAAAAAGCATGAAAGAAACTGGTAATGCACTCGACTTTCGCTATTTTGTATGGAAACTTACCGCCGGTAGGTTACTTCCTGCTTGTTCGGTGGCAACGCGTACGCAAGAGGGATCACTGCCCCCCGGTACAGCCCGAGCACTGTATACACCTGATAAAACAGCGACGGCGTCACCTTGAACGTGACGTCCTTGAACCAAACCTCGGCAGTGGAAAGCCGCTGAAAGTTTTTCGGTGTGCCAAAAACGAGAATGCGCTCTTGGTCGCCAACACCGCTGTCGTGAGCAAGGAAGGGTTTGTCTTGGACTCCGGACACCTGTAAAACATATTGTCACAAATGAAAATTAATGAGGTGTAGAATAATTGACAAAGTAAACATTTAATGTGGGCCGAACTAGTGCCGAAAAAAAAAATAACGAGTTGTAGTTGTCGACGTAGGTTTAACTTCAGGGTCGAGCAAGACTGGCGCCGCACAGCCACTTTTGTAGCGGAATGCATGCCTTTCTCGAAACCTTTGGAACCTTATAAACATTTATATGTGTATAGTTAAAGCGACGCTTTAACTATACACGAGCGCGCGTACTTAATAGGCCCTACAAACGCGCTACGCTTGCTCTTGTAGCTTCGTCTTCACACGGACGTGTGATGAAACGATGTAAAGTTCAATAGAACATCGTGATATAATTATTTCTTGACTTACCTTGAATTCGTCTGGTATGACGATTTCTTCACGCAGCTTCAGGAGCACATACGGGTTTTGACGTTTTTGCCTCTGCTTGCAAATAGTGCGCTTCAGTGTGCTGGGTAAAGGCATCTGGGAGGCTGTGTGCTCACTTACTGAGGCGGCAGCATCAAGCAGGATTCGGTGCGGGGGATCGCTTCCGTTTTCTTAAATAAAAATATATTATTAGCTCGGACACAATTATAAGAAACGAGTGAAAACTGCACAATCTCGCTAGCCAACCTAAAAGAAAACAATAAAACATCTTACCGGCTTTTCCCTTCATGCCCTGACTCGTCTTGAGAAGATTAGCTTCAATGGGATCCCCGGCATGTGTGTGTCCCACTCTCGGCCATCACAATGCTTATGGACTCGTCAGTTGTTAGTTTCGCTTTACAGAGTTTTCTATCTCTGCATACCCAATAAAGGCTGGAACTTTATTTTCTGCTTACCGTACACGAATATCCCTGGTACAGTAGCATCGGCGCCCCACGCTGAGTTTTCGTGACTTCCATACCTGCACCTCCGAAGATTTCAACAGATCTTTGGCTTTATATATAGGCCGGGTGCGCGGCCAATACACCGTCCTAACCGTATCACAAATCCGGTTTCGAAGTTACTCTGTTTAACCAAAGACGGTAGGTGTTGCAGTATTGTGAAGAACCCTGAACTAGATTTCTTTTTTTTTTTTTGTTCTAACTAAAAGCACTGACCTAAAAAGGGTCAGGTCTTTTGTATAAAGCATTACATCCCAACCGTATCACAAATCCTGAAAACAAAAGAACCTGGGTGCCGCAGTCGTGAAGAATCCGAAATCTCATCTGTCCTTCGTTGTTTTTTTTTTTTTGTTTTTTACAGAAATGCATGAAAGCGTGGAGGTCACTTCTTTTGTTAGAAAGCAAGGCCGACCGCGTTCCTGTCAAAACACGGTCATCTAGTGACGAGTGTTCCGCTGACGAGCGGGACCCTTTGACGAGTGTTCCTATGACGAAATGACCTAGAACGAGAAGGCCGGTGTGACTAGTTGGCCTATGACGAGTTCTCCGGTGACAAGTGGGCTTGTGACGAGTGGGCCGGTTCCCTGAGGATGAAGGGGGCAAGGTCAGGCGAAGGACAGCGGGGCGCACCTCATCCTTCTAAAAAAAAAGAAAACAAAAAAAAAAGAGTCGCGGTTAGTTTTTTTTTTTTTTTTGTCTTTTTTTTTTTTGCAGTTAATGCTAGGGGAGAGGGTGCACCAACCGCTGTACCGCTGTACACGCGCTTTCCTCCTCTCTTCGAATTGCCACAGAACGTTGACTATGCCGCGTTTGCAGCCTCGGAAAGCAGGCGAATTTTTTAGCACGCTTTCTACCTGGAAAGGGCGCGCGCCTGCCTGAAGCTCGGCTTGCGCCCGAGCGAAAAAAAGCACCCAGCGCGAGCTCGTAATTTGACTGCTGCAACAGCGGGCCTGCTCTCGCAATGCTCGATGTTCGTACAGCCACGTGCTCGCGCGTTACCTTTGCTGAGTCTTAAATTGAGGCGAAACGGAGTCAAGAAGTATATTCTTTCACGCGGTCGCGTCCTCAGCGAGAGAGATTCGAGCTGAATAAGTAAATTGAGGCAACAAAGAACGCCAGTTTTAAAATTCTGTCAAAAATATCGGCTCCAACGTCGCATGCTTACGTAAAGAAATGTTTATTGTTGTTGCAGTATAAGCGAACATCAGCTCCATCAAAATATAAATATAATTACTTGGATTGCGCGGACGATTGTAAATCGATGAACCGACGCTCCCGGCTTTTCCGAAACAGGCTGCCACTGCTGAAACTGGCGTGCCCCTGCCCCCGATCTGTACGTTCAGTATTAAACGGGCTCCGGGGAGCCGTTTGAATAAACCGGTACAGCTTGCCGGTCACCGGTCACCCCTTTGTGCAACATGGTCACCGGTTTGAGCAAACGTGCGACAACTTTGCCCAAACGAGTGACCCATTTGCCCAGACAACTGACCCGTTTGCCAAAGAAGTGACCTGTTTGCCCAAATAGGTGACCGTTATGGCTCATACGGGGGACCCCTTTGAGCCATACGGGCGACCCCTTTGACAAACTGGTGACCAGTATGGCTAAACTGTTAACGGTATGAACCCGTTTACTTTCATATTAGCCCCGTGCGCGACCGAAAGCGTCGCTGTGGTCGGCCTTCCACGATTGGCCGAACGCTGACTATGACGTCGGAAAGGGGATTTATCATCGACGGAAATAAGAGGAATGAAAGAACTTTAATTTTGACGGTGTTGGCAGTGTTCCTTTGAGAGTGCAATGATTTCAAGCTTCCACCATGCTATTTACAAACACCATTGAACTCGTTGTTTGCAAGGTAATGACGTCACAATGGGGAACCACAGGAGGGCGCCACCAAAACATCTCGCCGCTAATTAGCCCCGAGAGCGAACACAAGCGTCGCTGTGGTCGGCCTTCTACGATTGGCCGAACGCTGACTATGACGTAGGAAAGGGGATTTATCATTGACGAAATAAGAGGAATGAAAGAACTTTAATTTTGACGGTGTTGGCAGTGATCCTTTGAGAGTGCAATGATTTCAAGCTTCCACCATGCTATTTACAAACACCATCGAACTTGTTGGTTGCAAGGTAATGACGTCACAACGGGGAACCATAGGAGGGCGCCACCAAAACTTCTCGCCGCTAATAGGCACCAAATGTTTTTTTTTTCAGTAGGGATGTTACCTTTAAAGGGGTACGGAAACAAAAATTGAAATATTCAAATTTCGTTCGGAAATGGGTCAAGCATGACGGATAATAACCGTAATTCATAATCGCACGTTTGTATTTTGAACGATTGGCTATATTTTTCGTTCCAAACGGTGCACTCGAGCAAGCGCTCGAAGAGAAGCAAACGGAGGGCGCGGTGCGTCATGGGATATCCGGCGCAAACAAAAACAACAAAAAAGACTCCCCGCATCCGTGACGTGGCAAGACAGGCTTGGTTATGAGCTTTGCCGTTGGTGGCGTTGTCAGCTTTGTAGTGGTGTCAATACCGTCAGCGCGTTACAACCGAGCCGTTGGAAGTGCCCGCGGGGTGACGGGCGTTTCACCTGTCGTGTGAGCGGCTTCGAAGTGTACAGCAAAGTCACACGAGCAACCCCGCGACGTGCCTCAACGAGTCCATCATGACGTCTGGTTGACTTTCGCGCTTTCGCATTCTTGGATGGAACAGCGCGGATGAACAGTCACACTCACATGCACACAAGAAGCAAACAGACTCGCAGCGCTGACTTTCAACTCAGTTCTATATTTCTTCTTCCTCAAATCTTCAACTTCTTCACCTTTGCCGTTAATGAGAACAATTTAAATTTTTACACACCAGAGACCAAATAGCCAATACACATTAAAAATAACTAATAATTAAATAAATCATACAAAGACAACTAAAGAAAATAATACAAAAAAATTAAGAATTAAAAATTAAACTTAAAAAAATAATAAAGCGAAAAATTTCTCATCACTATTGGTGCTTTGATGATATCTCTAGATAAACCAATTCCTTCTTTGACAAAGCTACGGATGATACACTAACACATTGTTTGTCCAACCTGGCTTTGTCAAAGAAGCTTTGTCAAAGAAGGAATTGGTTTATCTAGAGATATCATCAAAGCACCAATAGTGATGAGAAATTTTTCGCTTTATTATTTTTTAAATTTAATTTTAATTTTTAATTTTTTTGTATTACTTTCTTTAGTTGTCTTTGCATGATTTATTTAATTATTAGTTATTTTTAATGTGTATTGGCTATTTGGTCTCTGGTGTGTAAAAATTTAAATTGTTCTCATTAACGGCAAAGGTGAAGAAGTTGAAGATTTGAGGAAGAAGAAATATAGAACTGAGTTGAAAGTCAGCGCTGCGAGTCTGTTTGCTTCTTGTGTGCATGTGAGTGCGACTGTTCATCCGCGCTGTTCCATCCAAGCATGAATTACCAACTTGCCCAAGCATCCACATTATCAAGCTTTCGCATTCATTTGAAAAGGGGCAAACACGTTCAGGCCGAGGTGACTTTAAACAGTTGAGCGTACTTCCAAAGAGCGGCGCTGCTCCAGAGGAATCTGCTACGTCACGACTACGTAGCAGATTCCACAACGTTGCTAGACTACCTCCCAAATAGGCTCCGCATGCATCCACCAGGTGCACATTGGAAGATCGTTTATTTAGCTTTAAAATTAGTTTTCTTGTGCCTTTCAACGGAAGACTGGTGTTTTTGAGGTTAGGGTGCAACATGCAACACATTCAAGCAAGAAAATGAGCGCTGAAATTTCGTTTCCCTACCCCTTTAAACAACCCATTGCAAATTAACGTCTCAAAATCTGCAAAAAGAAAAAAGAAACTTTGAGGGACGTTTAAGCTTTGCCTTTAAAGAGGCTGACCAGAGCTATTGTGTAGGAAAGTTTCTCACTTTACACCAGCTGACTGGCACTAGTGGTACCGAAAAATACTTCAAGGCAACGCCACTGAGCAAGACGCTTCGTCGCGCTGGAAGTCCAAGGATAAAAGTGAACCTTTTCTTTCAGGCTCTCCTTCACAAAACATTGACTGAGTTGTGGGGATAACGCCAACAATGCGATCCCCTGGAGTGCGTCATCAAGCTTTGCGATCCCGGCTGCGAAGATATTTAAATGCTGCTCACACAGTGGACACGAAGACTGCATAGGCATCCGATTTTGGCACGTGAGAATTAATGCCTCGACACGCATTCGTGTAGCTGCTCGTGCAGAATCGCTGGAATGACGGGGATAGCCGAACCTTAACAATGCGTGGAACTCAGCGCGCGCCCTGTGATCTGCCAACCCCGACGCGTGTCTATGTTAAAAACATTGGCGGCATATACATCTTTCCATAAAAGCGTTTTCGGGTGCGTTCATTGCTGTGTTTGTGTTTTATGCACCCACACTTTCTGGCTGGCCGCAACTGCTCGCGAGTGCTGGCTGGACTGACTTAAGCCTGGTTCAGACAGTTGCGTTTGACTGCGTTTGACTGCGTTGCGGCAGTGAGAAACCAGGACATTCCTCCTGCTCATAGCGCGTGCCAAGAGATTCCTTAAATTGGGTTCCACGCTTCATACGAAGCACAGATGTGCCGGTGACTGGCTTTCGGTTTTCGCCGCAACGCAGTCAAACGCACTCAACCGCAAGTGTCTGAACCGACCTTAACTCTTCGTTTCAGCTTGAGTTCAGACGCAGCCTATGCAACAAGCGCGAGCTTCGGGCTTTCAGCATCCCTGCGAAGCACGCGCGCTTGTGCAGTGCAAGCATTGTTCAGGGCCACATGCTCGCGCTTGTAACTTCGGCCTCGCTCGCAATTAAAGTGAAACGGAGCATGAATTTACAGTGAAACTCGTGTGGACTGTGATTTTTGTAAGCAATGGAAACGTCTTTAATCGGATCCAGATCTCGTGGGCGCTTTTTCTGGCTGCGAGTTGAGAAGGTAAATGGTGTTCGCGTTCCTCGGATTTTTTTCCCGCGATTTCCCTTGCGTAGGGTAAAAAAAAAAAAAAAAAAAAAGCAACGTGTGTTTCGTAGGTCATAAATGCCAAGGAATAATTAATTCTAAGCTGTATTTATTGAAAGTAGGAAAACTGCTGCATCGCCCCTTTAAGAATGGAAGGCAATAGCGTTATGGGGCCCGTTCGCAGAGCCTTTTCATATAAACCGGCGTTCGTTCCCAAGGCGTACAGGCGTGCTTGCGTCGTCTAGTCGGTAGCGTCACGTGTCACGTGATGTCACACGTGAGCGTTGTGGGTTGTTTGAATTTCCCGCGCGAGGTCATGTGGCGTGACGTCACACGTGGCTGTGACGTCGTGACCCAATCGACCCGCTAAATATAGCGAAAACTTTTCCCGCCAAATTTACAGAGAAAATTTCCCGCCAAATTTACTGGGGAATATAACCCTCGTGACGTCGCACGTGACGTCAGGTTCGACGTCACCAGGTGCATGCCGGGATTTTTCGGTCCCACCGACGCTGTCGCCGACGCCTGATTTTCTGCGACACGAGCTCCTGAGCGCTATCGCGTTAAATTAAAAAAAAACAAAAAAAAACATATTGCTACAGCGAGGATAGGCGCTAAAATTATAGAAGAGAATTAGCTTTTTGCAATTTAGAAGGGCTACCTTCCCATCTTGTACTAAAAATAGACATTTTCCGCATGTATTTTGATGTTTTGTTTATAACTAATTACTGGAGATTACATATGAGCCATACGATAAAACACCTAAAACAACGAAAAAACAAACTTTGTCTGCGCGCTGTAACAACTCTTGTGTGATTGAAATAAATGCCCGAGTTTGCTAATATGTAAGTACGGTTCAACAGCCAAAAAGGGCATAACGTTCAAAGTTCCATCATTCCATCAATTTAAGCATTAACATTTTCGCCAGTGCGTGAAACTACCAGCTGTTTTGTAGTTCCAATTTAAACTCTGACGAAAATAACCTTTTTTTAAAGGCTGCATCGGTTTGATATGGTGTACATAAGAAAACGAAAGACGCCGCTAGCGTAAGAGGATCTTAAAAAAAAAATTACCAACCAAAGGTACAATAGAGGTCTCACTTGTAGCCATTAAAACCAAGAAAAAACAAACAAAGCACGGTTGTTCTTAAAACTAATAAGAACTTAAAAATAGTAATCAGAGTGCGGCCGACGTTGCACAACGATGCGTTGCGAGCAAAGTATTGCTTTCCTTGCCACACCAAAGCGTTGCTTTAGTGTAGGAGGTAAATACTACCACTTATCGAAAACTTCACTTGGAACTTGAAAGAAGCAATACGTCAAGAAAGTGATGGAGAGGAGGAGACGAGAGCACGCAGTGACGTCAGAACGCCGAGCTCTGATTGGACCGATTAGTGGGTAGACCTAAAGCTAACGGCCTTTGTCTCCACTGCAATCTCGTTGAGAGAGTTAGAACGCGGAACGCGGGCGTCCGGTGTTTGGCATCCGCATTCCAGCGCGTTCGTCGACTGCAGTGGAGACAAAGGCAGCTTAGCTTTAGGTCTACCCACTAATCATTCCAATCAGAACTCGGCGTTCTAGTACAGTGGCCACGAGAGTTGTAGTGGGCTCACGGGACGGCTCGGCCTGATGCGTTTGATGTCGACGAGGCGGTGGCAGCTGTAAGCGTTTCTTCCTGAAACGTTCCAGCGCGGATTAGCCAGACCAGGTTGGCCAGGCGGCTCTTATCGTTCTTATCAATCGCGGGCAGCGGTCGGGAAAAGTTTCAGGACGAATCTACTGCTGCGTCTCCGTCGTTTTCGACATTGGCCGCTTCAGCGCGATACACGGGGGAGATAGGGCGGTGAGCCCACTACCCAACTTCTAGGGCACTGTAGTTCTGGTGCCACCGCGCGCTCTCGAACCCTTCTCCATCTGTTCCTCGGCGCACTGTCTCCCGCTCTTCGTGGAAAGAATGTAAACATTTTAGGATGTTTGCGAACAATCGCTCCTTGCTTCTCTTTTTTAGCAAAAGGAGAAATATAAAAAGGACAGTTTTTTTTTTCATTTCTTACACTTAGCATACAAAAGATGCCTGATTGACGTCCACATTTAAAAATTTAGACGTGAGATCGAGCCAACGAATCCAGTAGGCAAGCATCGGAACTATGTATATTCAATTGAAAGTTACCCTCGTGAGAAATGGGGGAGTGGTAGGCAGAAACTCACTGAACAAAACTTTCAGCCTTTCCACTTAAGTGAAGAAGGAAGACGAGCGATGTTGTACTATGGTGGCAATGAGGTATTTATAGATGTAAGGATTAAGGGGTGATTTGGTAATTGGCTGTTTGAACGATTAAAGTATCAGAGATACATATAACGATCCGGGGTTGTTATTTATGCGCTCGTCCCGTGCGTTTCTTTTAGATGCGGAGCATCTCTTGCTCGGGTCTATGTCCCGCGTCCGCGATGTAGTCGGCACTCGAACTACGCACGCGCAACTCTCCTCCTTCCCTCTCTCCAACAGCTGCGCGTTACTCTCTCCGCTCTCTCTCTCTACCAGCTGCGTGCACTGCGCGTGCGTTCGCTTCTCCTCACACCGCGCGCGCACGCGCAACTCTCCTCCTCTTGTCTCCTCTCCTTCAAGTGTGAAAAAAATAAAATAAACGGCGAGCGGCGAGCGTTCCAACTTTCTCTGCCGCGAGCCGCGACGAAGGCTCGCGTAGGGGGTAACGCTAGGGCAGTCGGTGGCGCCATCTCTCGACGTCAGCACGCAACTGACTCTTTCCTCGGAACCAACACGATGCTCCGCATCACCCCATGGTTCCCCTCGGGAAGATGGTGTAATTTTTTCGTTGTTGTCTGTTTTTTACGCTGTTTCCTACGATGAATTCCCATCAACTCACCCAACTATCCATTCTTCTATAATAGCTGAAAAGATTGCCGCCATCTATGAGCGACGGCGGAAACCAGACTGGTTGTCTGGTTGCCGCCGTCGCTCATAGATGGCGGTAGCTGTCCAGAGTTTTGTGTAGTTTTGTGTCGACATTAGTTTGGTACCGGACAAGAAACTGGGGAAAAAGCCCTTAACAGCTCCGCTGTAAAAGTCGGGCAAGTTGGTTAAGAATCTTATAAGATAAAACAGCGCAAAAACGAGACACAAAAAAAAACAAGGAAGGCAGGGCTGTGTCTGTGCCTTATAAAAACACACACACACAGCGCTGTTTTGCTTTAAAAAAAGCGGTAGGTTGCCGGTTCTTCATTGAAACGGTCCATATATACTATATGGACAAGAAAGGGCAAGTTGTGCACTGGAATGCCTGTAGAACGCGCTAAAAGAAGAGTATTATTGTGGAGCCCGCAAATTCTTATTAGGAGACCCGCGCCCGTTCGGACAGGTTTGAAAACCCGAGCCCGAATCAACCGAGTTCAGTCAATACCACCTAGGAGTCAAGGCTTGCGCATGACGTCATCGTTAGTGGATCCCGCCGCAAGCGGCAAACACGCCGAAGCTCGGCGAGAGCCACCGCAAAGTGGCAGACGCGTCCCTCTTGGCGTCACCGCCTGCTATAGCGTCGCACACGTTATGAGACGCTGCACCACGCGCTCGCAGCGGTGTTGACCCACTTGTGATGACGTTTTGGCGAGAAAAGGAGTACGCCTTGTCTCCTATACCCGGTTTCTGTTCAAGAAAAAAAGCAAGTTTTGCGCATTGTTCACACGCGGCGCGATGTAGTTCTTACTAGGGTGCCTTCATGTGCGCTTTGCTTGGGGTGATGACATCTGGCCATTTTGTTTCGAACGCTTTTTTTTATTTTTTGTTCTAAAGCGCGTGAAAGAGCGTGTCCCTGCGCGCGCTCGTGGCGCTGACTGTGCTACGGCGACATTTTGTTTCCTGCGATTTCTTTGTATTTTCCCTGTGAGCGCGTGCTGTCGGCATCGGGTACTACAAACGATGGCATCACCCTAAACAGAAGGGCATTGAGGCACACTATACTCTGTTTTATACTTAGTGCACAAAGTTGTCAAAGCTACTGGCGCGAGCATGGGGTTTGATCTCGTTTATTATTTGCACGCGTTCTCGCGCAAACAAAACCATTGATGAAGCCACGCGCTCGCGCCAGTAGCTTTGACAGCGTTGCACGCTAAGTATGAAAAAGAGTATAGTTCTTACGAGATTTGGTTGTCGGAGCAAAAACCGATGCCTTGGCGTTTGGAACGTGCACGTCTTAATAAGACAACAGATATATATAATCTCAAATGCACCCGCATATATCTTAATTGTCTACGTAAAGGGGGAAATCAGTAACGCTACGCGAGAAGCCGGATTTTTGTGTACTACGGTTCTTGAGGTGAAAACGGGTATAGGAGGTATTGGTTCAGTTCTAATGAGAATAAAGGTAAGCCCTATCTTGGTTTAGACCAGGCCGATTTACTCCGAATTTCACTAGGCTGGACTTGGTCTGCGATCCCGACGACACGGTCTTGCTAACTGGAAAAATAAATGTGAGTGTGACTCCGAGTTAACTATCTATAGCATCTTTAAACACACAGAAAAGTTGCAGAAAGATTCGCAGTTTTGACGCGCGTTCCTTCCGCGACTAACGTGCCGCGGATCATTACGTTTCATACAAAGCTTGCTCTGACAACGTGCTTACATCGTATACGCCCTGATAAAACACCTTTGCGTATCCAGTTCTTCAGTACACGCGGGCAGCCAGTTTCTAGCTTCGCTCAGATGATAAGGTTAGACTTAAAACGCGATGAGTGCACTGCACAGAGACATTGGACATTAAAGTTCACTGCACGTCTTTCTTGCGCAAGTCGCAGCTCTAACGCCTAGCCGTATGTTACGCGGTGTCATTCTTTCAAGAACTCTGTCTCGGTGTGCATGGCATCTTTTATAGCAAAAAGAAAACTAGAAATTAACGGTCGGGTCAAAGTTATTCAGCCAGGCAGAGTCGTGCCCCAAAATTCCGGTGCAGTTAAATTTTAGGTGAAACTGGACAACAGCCTCTCAGTGTAATTTTGACTCGATTGTAATACTCCATCTTCCTCTCTGAGATCAGCCCAGGCAAAAAAAAAAAAAGAAGGGATTCGTAAGGGGAATATTTTAGCTACGAGGGTATGCGCGCAATTTGTACGCGCATTATCGAACTACATTTGCTGTCATGTAAACTGAAATCAAACTTCGTCGTAATTTATGTACGTTTAAATTACTTACGACAGTTTTCGAAACCACAATCCCGTGGAGCATATATATGATTTGAATTTATGCGCTTCCATCCTCCACGAGAAGCCGTAAAAACTACTCTTACGAGTACCTGTAAGTGTACTGCACAGCGGTGCAACCGTGACACCAATCATTGGGTTTATTTTTACTCGTTCAGTCAATGGGAAACGAGATGTTTGATATGCTCCAATCGTAAAGCAATTGCAATAAAAAAGCTTTACTTTTTTTATACTGAGACGGTTTGACTCTTAGAACGCGCATTACGATTGTACTCTCATTGGGTGAACTGATTAAAACATGACCAGTAATGAATGTTCCAAGCGCACCTCCAGACAATATACACTCATGGGATCTTTGACAGTGTGGCTACTGAATTGATGAAAAATGTTGGGGTGGTTCTTCCTGACCTTTTTTCCGGAGATATTGTGACACCGAGTTGTGAACTTGGGATTGAACGAAATTATTGCAGATGAACATTACACTTCTCACTCTAATCACTCGCCGAAGGAAAACGTACCACGGCATCCTGAGTTTGGATGGCATACGCAGCTCCAAAGATCCAAACAAGGTTGTCGCTAAAGAGAACACTTGGAAAGAACACACTCGCGCAGTACACGACACTCTTAATCCTGCCTAAACTCTGACTACAATTCTAATCATTTTTAATAATCTGTCCCAGTTGTACGGGTGGGCTTAAAACTCCCGAAGATGATGGCGCTTAAAGGCAGTTTGTTTTTCGCAGTGGAATTTATCACCATTGCTTTAAGTGTATTCGTGTTCTGTCACCGACCGCTGTAAACGTGCTGTCCTTCAAATAAATGTTTATTTGGACTGTCTTCAGCAGTGTTTTAATCAACATTTTGTTTTGTGATGGTCATTTCTTGAACTCTTACTAAAGACTTTTCATGGGACTGTAATGTTTGGGCCATGCTTTGTTGCTCGAATCGCATTCCTGGCTTAATTAAACCAGAAGCACGTGCCCGCGCCGCTCTGTGTCATTCCTTGTAATTTTCACAAACACATTTCGAGCAAAGTTAGGCGGCTTTCAGACATTCTTGCTCGCACTGGCGCACTACTGATTAGTACGAGCACAGCGATTTACATAATAAACATTCAAATCTAGGCCCTACTAGCTGAGTGCATCCCCACTTCAAAACTCTTTCAACTAGTGTATTGCTCAAGGACGACTTCTAAATTACGCGAACAAAACAATGCACGGCTTACAGATGTGAGAGTATTCATTCGCAGCTACCTCGTTAGTTGCAAAGAATCGAAATATGAAATTATCAATGAGCGGAATCTGGAAGATTGAATTCTGCGGAAGAAATAATAAATAAATTAATGATGTTACGAATGAATGACAAAAACAAAATGTTTTACCCCAGTGGCATGTTCCATAATTAATTTCTTTTAAAAAGAAGCGAGAGTCCTAAACCTTTTTTATCTCAAAAGAGAGCACATGAGTACTGATATACACTAGACAGATGTTTGCATGTGAAAATATCTTGGTTGTTTGGTTGGTTAGAGCAGTTCGAAATACTATGCTTGTTATTTTGGACGAGAAGGCTTTCACTGTATCTCTAATGTATAATTTTGCCTTTAGTCTCTATTTTTCATTAAAGGGTCATTCCACGTGAAACGTGGAATGGCCCTTTGACGAAAAACCTCGACCACCTCCAATTTATAAAAAAAAATTCATGGGCTTCGGCCACAACGTCCGTAGCCATACACTAAAATAGTTTTGACGAAAAACAATTTGTGATGACGTGAGCGCGATTTGAATTTTTGAAAACAGCGTGAAACTAGGCATCACTCAATAATTTACGAAAAATCGTTTTTTTTATGAAACACCCAACAATATTTTTTTCTTAAATTTGCACGGTTGTCGACTTACAATGTGGTTGGGTTTGTGCAGTTTTGTTTAATTTAAATATTTTCTTAAGAATACATAATTTTATTTAAGAATAAACATTTTTGTCATTTTATTAAAAAATATAGAATTGCTCCCGGGACCTAATATAACTTTTTAGTTGCTGCCCTCTAGGTATATAACCTATAAAAATATTTTAAACCGCTCAATTAAACATCTTGCAGTAAAAACAATATCCTGAAGTTGCCAAAAAGTGCGTTTTGACGCATAAACAGCCGTTTATTCCACCCTGAGGTGGTCTAAGTAAAAATAGAAAATATGGTGGGTGTGGTAAAAGGATTGATCGTCTTTTGATTCTGAAAGTTTAATAAGAGTAATTTTTGTTTAAAGCGAGAAAACAGTTTTTGAAGTTGAACTCTCGCACCACTACCCGGCGTCGCTTCTTAACGCCTCTTCGCCGCACAGCACGCCACCTGCGACGATAGCCGAAGCGATTAGGTCCAAAGAAACAACGGAGTTTGCTGCCCGCTTCCCCTCGTCCCTCTTTTCTGGCTGTAAGGGAAGAAACGGCGGGTATCGTGTACTAATCGGAGGTGCCGCCAGTGCGTCGCCATAGCGGCCCCGTTGTGCCCTTTGTACCCGAGGGCGGCTCCTCACACTCCGAAACGCGATGCCTAATCGACGGGCGGAATCAACTGACATGGACGTCTGAAACACGATAATATCGCCGCGAAATCTAGCCGTCACGCATGCTGCGGTGAAAAGCGGAACTATGATCCGGTTCGCGCTTAGTTGGAGCGCAGTGAAGGCTACAGGCGCGTGATCAAAGCTCTGAAACGCGCTGATTCAATATGTTAACTCGGACGCTTGAAGCATCGTCACAAGCCAAGATTGCGCTTGTAGCATTATTTTCGGTTCATATTGTCAGTGCGGGAATCTTTACATGACTCATCGGAAATAATAAATAAACAAAGGCACGTGTCCGCACTATTGACACTGGATATTGAGACTTATTTCTTGCCTTTTGAGGAACCCGCTTCTGCACTAGTAAGCTAAGAAAGGGCTGACAAGCGAGAAGTTGGCTTTTGAACGACCATTTGAGATCGAAAATCTGTCGAAGAAAGAACTTCATTTTTCGTCAAGTACGTTGTACGGTGGTGTAACGATGGATGAAGCTTGTCCCTCTGGAGAAAGAAGTCAATCTACAGTTCCTGTGGATGCTTTATTTTGTACAATACAATGATAGTTGTGTCGTGTTTACTCGTGTCTTCCCTGTCACAGTATCTGTATAGTTGCGGCCGCTCAATTCATGACTTTTTCAAACCAAATAGACTAGCTATTTTTTTTAAAGCTGGCCGTTTGCCGTAGATGTAGTATGTGTTACTTTAGACATGTATAAGCCCAAGCTGTGGGGAAGGATGCGCTGGCTTATATTAAATACACATGGTTCGCCTTATACCTGTCACAAACCAATTAGTGTTATAAAAGTTCAAAGCCGAATGGCGTTTTGCGTACAAGGCTAGCTTCTGCACGAAAGGCGCAAATGTGCCCGACTTGTCATTTATGCGCAGCACGCAGATATGGCTCACATAAATGAACGAGCAGTCATGTTCCATTAAAATTTCTTTTTCATTGCAGAAGCCGAACTTCCTCCGTGCTCCCTTGGTGCGAGGGGTTGCCATGTGACCACACAGACCAAGACGCGGTCCCTCATCAACACTCAAGACCTGACGCACACGGATCGGCGGCTCCTTTCGCTCCGTTCCGGGCTCCCACAAGGTGACATCCGTACAGTGTGTTCACATCATTATCAAGTACACCTTAAAAAGTACACATCACTGATTGCATCCAAGGGGTGTTCTAACCCTTTCTATGAACACGTCAAAAACCGCCGTGGATCAGCTGTCATTACAATAGCCTTGGTAAATGTGCACCCCAATTTAAACCTTATTCCTGGAAACCGACTTTGTTAAGCATGCCGGCGAAATTGTTTTGAATTGAAGAAGATACCTACTTTTCAAGCACCACCCCCACCTCTGGCTCGTGATGCCCCTTCTGAGCAAGATGACCCCAATGTAGCACTTGAGAGCGTCAACGAGGCCCTCGCAGCCGTTGGAGAAAACCCTCTCCAACAAAATCGAGGGCGAACAAGCCGCGAGACATACGCCCAAAAGAAGGTTAGAAAACTTAAAATCTCTGCCGAAAGAAGAATTTACACATCTTTGGGTGTACAGCAGAAACGAACTTCTCAGCCGAACCAGGATGAAGATTTTGTTTCGAGTGACTACGTGTCACTCATGCAAGATGTAAAAAACAAGTTTGACCTGGAGAAAAATTGAGAGAAAAAATTACAACTTTTAACATTGGCCCCACCCCCTTGGTCTTGCGAAAAGATTATGAACTTCTTTGGAGCCTCGGAATGACAAGCGCGTCAAGCCGTAAAGGTCAGGTCAGAATCAGGAATATTGGGCACCGTGCCAAAAAGAAGAGGCCGCCCGGTCAGCGAAGAAGTCAAGGCCTCCATCATGGAGTTCTATCAGGACGACGCTGTCTCGTACTGCCTACTGGGAAAAAAGGACGTGCTACGTGGTTGCCAAAAGCGTCTGTTGTTGCTCAACTTGAAAGAAATGCACGAGAATGAAAAAAAAGCTGCGATTTCAGGTGCGGCTTTTCAACATTCGCAAGTCTGCGGCCTTCACATTGTGTCCTAGCAGGGGGGAGCGGCACTCACACAGTTTGCGTGTGCATGCAACACCAAAATGTTAAGCTCATGCTCCATGCTACAGGATTATACGAAAGCACCGAAGAACTTCTATCCACTACAGTAAGTGATCTACACAATGAAGAGTGCATGCTTGACAGGTGTGCCAAATGCCCAAGTACCGATTTTGCTGATACTTTGCTCCGCAGCAGTCCACTTCTTGACCCGGAAGAAACAGATTACGTCCATGTGCAACAGTGGGTAAGCGGGGTGCGTTGCCAACTGGAAACCATTGTTCTGGCACCAGACGAGTTCCGCGAAAAATTCTTAGATATGCTGAAGGCACTGAAGGCTCACCACTTTGTGAGGAAACAACAGGCACGATACTTACGGGAGCGCAAAGCAAACATAGGCAAGCATGAGGCAATAGTACTCACGGACTTCGCTGAAAATTATAGTTTCATCGTGCAGGACGCCCCGCAATCCTATCACTGGGTGAATACTCAGGCATCAGTACACCCCGTTGTTATTTACTTTCGCAATCAAGAGGCCACCACCCAAGAGATTTCTATAAAATCATTCAGTTTTATTTCTGACTGCCTAGAACACGACACGGTGGCAGTTTCTGTATTTCAGAGTGAAGTAAGTAATATATTGAAGCGAGACCTTCAGCAAATTAGAAAAACTCACTACTTTTCAGATGGTGCGTTTTCACAGTACAAGAATAAAAAAAAAACAAAAAAACTTTGCAAACCTCTGTCCACACGAAAATGATTTCGGCATTTCCGCCGAATGGAATTTTTTCGCAACGTTTCACGGGAAGAGTGCTTGTGACGGAGTCGGGGGTAGAGTGAAGCGTCTGGCAGCAAGGGCCAGTCTTCGAAGTCCCTTCGAGAACCAAAGTCATGACCCCCCAGCAGCTGTTTACCTGGGCCAAAAATAACATCGGGGGCATAACAATACTTTGGGTGCGGAAAGAAATGGGTGAAGAAAAACAAGCTCGACTCACTTCAAGATTTAGCTCAGCGGTCCCCGTCAAAGGGACGAGAAGTTACCATCACTTTAAGCCTGCGTCACCATCTACGCTACGTGCTGGACTTACATCCTATTCAGCGACGCAAGAATTTGTCATTTCAAAGCCGATTTGAACACAAACGACGCGCGAGCCTTCAACGGCGCTCATTCGTCAACACCACATCGCCTCGTCGTTTGAGATTGCCCGTTCACGGGTCTTTTGTGCTGCTGTTTACATCTGTCCTGACGTTAACAAGAGAGAGTGATCGCGTTGTGTATGCAGGAAACAGCTAGCTTACTAATGGATGCTCTGAACCGGCAGCGCTAAGCATCCCCTGACATCAAGACACAGGAAGATCACAGGAGGACATCGCCGCGTAAAGCGGTCGAAATGGGAAAAGCCATAAAGCAACAAGAGTGAAAAACACTGATTTTCACCAAGATGTACCCGACAACTCAAGGTCCTGCTCCCTACATGCGTGGGCACACCGTTACACCGTCGCACGCTTCGCCGGGCTCGACGGTGCCGTGCTGTGCAGAGAAGAGGCACAAGTAACGCCGCCAGGTTGCGACGTAAAAGCTCAACTTCAAAATGTTTTTTTTTTCGTATTTAGAACAAAATTATTTTAATTAAACTTTCAAGAACAAACGGCAATAAACTCTTCTGTAAAAGTCACCATGTTTCGCATTTTTCTTTCGACCACCTCAAGGCAGAATTGATGGCTCTTTAAACGGCAGAACGCAATTTTGCACAAATTAGGTTGTTTTGTTTCTGCAAGATATTTAGTTGTACGGCCCGAAAATTTTTTTTTTGTGCAGTATATTCACAAGGCGGCCAATAAGAATTTTTAATCACCTGCAGCAACGAGATAGTTTGTAACCAAACTATCAAAAAGGCTAAAATTCTCATATATTATTTTTTTTTTTAAATTGCTTCAACCGAATATTCATGATCCTTATTACACAACAATCAAAATACCATGTGGTTTTTAGAAAACAATAGTCCACTGTTCTATAAAAATATCTTAATTATCATCAATTAATAAATGACTCCTAGTTTCACTCCTTTTTTGCGAGTTCAAACCGCCATCACCCCTTGAAATTTGTTTCTCGTCAAAAATATTTTAGAGAAGCACCACAAATCATTATGGTGAAGAACCATTCATTTTATTTTAGGAATCGGAGGTCGCCGTGGGACCTTTGGCATGGCATGAAGAAGTCCACGTCAGCTGATGCCGCCCGTCGATTAGGCATCGCGTTTCGGAGTGTGAGGAGCCGCCCTCGGGTACAAAGGGCACAACCACAGTTTATCATACACAGTTTGCCCACTGTAGAATAAGCCTGTGGTAATCGCAAACCACGTGATCGAGGGCCTTGTGGTAATAAAAGTACAATGTAGAACTAAACTCATTATCTATTATTAACACAATATAAATTATATTGATAAACAAATAAATCAGAAAGAGCGAAAGTTCCTCAAACAATTATTTAAACTCGTAAAAGCGCCCTCTCACCACGGATGGGGTAACTAACCACTTTTTATGTTTCGTTTTTATTGTTTTACTTTTCAAAATGGCGGCCCCCATAGCATTTTGTTTGCTCGCGTCCGCTCGCGTTGCGTTTTCGCTTTATTGTGACGTGAGCACCACTGGGCGACAATCACAGGTAATTGATTCACTGAAGAGTTATTTCAGGCAGGCAACTGTTTATTTTCGCTCTACATAGTACAATTGATACGAAAACATTACAAACAGCACATGCAATGATGCGGTTGTTGACGGATATTGGCGAACAGACACGGTAGTACAAACAGTTTGAATGTTAGCCTTCAAGCTATGTGCATAAAAAATGATAAAATAGTCTAAACAGGTACTTCGTCTCACCTTAGCATGGACTAACCGCGAATGCTGTGCTAGCGCGAGCGGCTAGCCTTGACTGCCTTAACTGGAGCACTCGCTGCACGAGCGCTCGTTCAGCCGCCGAGGCTTCATTCGAAGCAACTAGCTCGCGCTTTTAGCACGCGCGGCTAACAATAGTCCATACTAAGGTGAGACGAAGAGAGGTAAAGTCGCGGTAAAGGCATTTCAAAACAGCTATTCATAAACCATGAAAAAAAGGAAAAAAAAACACAGACGCGACATTGTTTTACATAACGAGTGCGATTACAAACCAGTTGCTTTAACAGTAACTACAGGCTAATATGGTTAAGAATAAAGCTGTTTGGAGGTGCAATAAAGCTGTGTTTGGAGGTGCATTTGACCTGCCCGTCCTTTTCCCCACCAAGATGAATGTTCAACACACCTGGGGGGCTATGTTCGACAAATGTTTCGTTTCTCCTAAAAAGAAACGGAAGTGATGGAAGTGACGATATTGCGTCTGATTGGTTAGAGGCTCAAATGACGAATGTTCCCTCTTTCGTCATTTGAGCCTCTAACCAGACGCGATATCGTCACTTCCATTACTTCTTAGGAGAAACAAGACATTTGTCGAACATAGCCCCCCTGGTCAGTTTTTTTATGAGATATGTTGGATCTATAGCCAATCAATTTGTTCAGCACAATGTTTAGATGTTAGGTTCGATGACAGCGCGCCTTTACAACTCTCCGTCTCCTGATCTGCCTAACGGGGCTGCTGGCCCTTCCATAGAAATATCACCTATCATCGACAACCCGTAAGCACCTAGAACGCCACTTTCTGACTGCAGCATCACCATCGAACATTGTCGTCCATGGAAACAACCTCCTGGCTGAGCATTCTTCACTCGTCACCCTCGCCAACAACCTCACCTAATCCCGTTATTGCTGATCACTGGTGATGTACCTTAAAACTCCGGCTCACGTCCCACCTGCCCCTGCTGTTCCCGGTATGTGCTCGACAATGTCGCCACTCCCCAATGCGACGTTTGTGATTTGTGGTTCCACCAGAAATCCGAAGATGTATCTCTCGCTTTGCATAGACGCCTCTCCTTATTATCAACTGAGTGGCTCTGTGCGGCGTGCCAGCTCCCACCCCTGGCTGATGACCTCTTTCGATCCCCTAAGCAGCACGGAGCCCTACGTACCCCACCATCATCGCCAGCTCTACCAAGTAGTTCTCCGACCCGCCTCCGGCGAGCGACATCGGCAGCAATCACCGTTTGCACGACAACTCCGCGTTTGGCATAGTTGTCGTGCGAAAAGTGCGCAATTGGAGTCTAGACTCCAATCACGTTTGGTTTTCCAACGTTTGCTTCCTAAAGAACAACCTTCCTGACTTTAAAGCACTGAAGTAATCTTTCCCGAGTACAATATTCGCTGTGTGCGAGACATGGCTGGACGCCTGTCTTCGGTGGGCAATTAATGGGCAATTAATCAATCTCGCACAATTCTCTTTATTCCAGCAAGACCGTTCCTCCTTCGGACGAAGGCATCCGTCCTCGCCATGCGAAAACACTTGCCCTGCCAACGTCTCGACCACCTCACCCCTCCGGGTCTAGAAGCCATCTTTGTCGAGGTATTTTGCAAACATGGAAAGCTTCTTCTGGTGTCTACCTGCTGCCCACCCTCCCTCCGTGAACAATCGTACGCCCTCCTCCAAGAGAGCCTACAGCGCGTCGACCCCAGCAGGTTCTCTGCACTGTTCATCTGATCCACTTGATGACATGCTGTTAGACGTACTGGAGACTGCTGGCCTCACCCAACTTCATGACGCCCCATTCTACGTTTCTCAAAACAGCAACGCTACATTCCTCGACCTCGTCCGCACCAATAATCCCACCTTATCCTACCGCTGCACAGTGAAATCCAGCCTACCAGGCAGTGATCGCAGTGCTCTCCTCACCAATATCCATTGCTCAGCCCCTAAGCAAGGTCATCGAGTCGACCTAGTTCCAGTAACAGTTCACCTAACGTATGAATATGACCAGAAAATGCTCATGCCACCCAAGGATGAGGGGCGACAAATTTCCCAGCATACGGTCTCCAATTTTCTTCTTGTGGCCCAGATGATGAGCTGCCTCTTGAGTTTTCTCACTTTATCCCCCTGGTTACTGATGGTCCTTGTCTCTGGTGTCCGGCCCTTGCAGCTTGCCTCCACACGTCTGTCGCCCTCGTTGTATTCTCTTTTGATTCTCCGAGCAACCATCGTACTGGAACAAGAAAGTAACAGCATACAGTGAATGAACGAAGTGAGACACACCTTATACTCGGGGGCGGATCCAGAACTCTGTTTTGAAGGGGGGGGGGGGGCAGAAAATTTGTAAGCATACTATTCTATCATTCTTTCGTGTGCACCAGGGGGTCCACCCATGTCAAATTGCCCTCCGAGAAGGAAGGAGGGGGGGCGGTCGACTTTGTTTGGGGGGGGGGGGGGGGCGGTGGCCCCCGTTGCCCCCCCTTAGATTCCCCCCCTTGGATCTCCCCCTTGGATCCGTCCCTGCTTATACTTCTAAATTAGATAAGTACTGTGGGTCTTACTGCATGACGTGCCAAGCGGAGATAAATTATGTCTGGAGCTTGACGGGGGAGGGGTTCTCGATGCATGCTGAACGACAGGTGCCACATGCTGCCATACCCACAGGATAACCTGAGGAGAGAGAGAAGACAGGTGTGAGTCCAGGAAACTGGCATGTTTGAGCAACGCTTTTTTTAGAGGTGCCTTCCCGTTAATTCCCTTCAAGGGACATCCATCTGACTAGTCAATTCAGAATTACGTTCAATGTACCCCGTCAACTTGCTTAGCCTGTTTGTAAATATATAACAACTGGTACATTCACTTTTTATAATGTTGAGTGTTTTTTTTTTCATATATGTTATACTATGATGCCAACTTCTCTTTTATGATTTTACAGATTAGCAAATCCCAGGTTCGGTCCTGATTCGCGTCATTTGCCACAATATTTATATTTTTCCAGTAAAGTGGTGTGAAAGCTTCGATACGTGGAGGTTGCGAAATCATTAAGCGTGAACAAGCAATTAATTACGTTCGACCGGTTTACAAGTCACGTCCGACGTGCCTAAGAAATTAACCAAGTCACATACACTGCGTTGGAGAAAAGACGATCGTGCCATGGCCTGACGCGAAGGACAGCACGAGCACTTTAAGAAATGTTTGCACTCACCAGCAACGAACTTGAAGCGGAATCCCGGAATCTCGAACGGCGAAGTGAGTCCCCGGCTTTTTGGCTTCTTGCCTGAGCAGGCCCATTTAGAACACATTCATAGCGTCATTCGGTAACTTACGTGAAATTAAAACGCCAAGCGAGGATCCAACCGAAAGGGAAATGTACTAGGAAAGAGAAATTCGCAGAACAGCAGCACCGACAACGCCGACAACGCGACCGGCGACGTTTAAAAACATGGCTTCGGTTAGGGCAATGAACTTCTAAAGCTAACGGTCACTGCTAGATTTTTTCCATTGCATATTAAATTATAATTTTAACCTAGCTTATTATGTTTTCTAAAAATATTAACATTAACGCACTCAATTCAGTTCATTGCGATTCTTTTTAACCATGTTGTTTTGTTGGTTTTTGTTTTAAACCTTCAGTTGTCGCCATCCGGCTTGAGGAGCGCTGTGTATGCGCGATTACCGGAAGTGGCCTTGAGTGGGACCACTGGTTATGATTTCACTGTGGGCACAACGGGGCTGCTATGGCGACGCACTGGCGGCACCTCCGATTAGTTCACGATACCCTCCGTTTCTTCCCTTACAGCCAGAAAAGAGGGACGAGGGGAAGCGGGCAGCAAAATTTCGTTGTTTCTTTGGACCTAATCGCTTCGGCTATCGTTGCAGGTGGCGTGCTGTGCGGCGAAGAGGCGTTAAGAAGCGACGCCGGGTAGTGGTGCGAGAGTTCAACTTCAAAAACTGTTTTCTCGCTTTAAACAAAAATTACTCTTATTAAACTTTCAGAATCAAAAGACGATCAATCGTTCTTCCAAACCCACCATATTTTGTATTTTTACTTGGACTACCTCAGGGTGGAATAAACGGCTGTTTATGCGTCAAAACGCACTTTTTGGCAACTTTAGGATTTTTTTCTTTTTACTGCAAGATGTTTAATTGAGCGGTTTAAAATATTTTTATAGGTTATATACCTAGAGGGCAGCCAGTAAAAAGTTATATTAGGTCCCGGGAGCAATTATATATTTTCTAATATAATGACAAAAATGTTTATTTTTGAATAAAATTATGTATTTAAAAAAAATATTTAAATTAAACAAAACTGCAGAAACCCAACCGCATTGTAAGTCAACAACCGTGCAAATTTAAGAAAAAAATATTGTTGGCTGTTTCATAAAAAAGCTGATTTTTCGTAAATCATTGAGTGATGCCTAGTTTCACGCTGTTTTCAAAAATTAAAATCGCGCTCACGTCATCACAAATATTTTTTCGTCAAAACTATTTTAGGGTATGGCTACGGACATTGTGGCCGAAGCCCATGAATTTTTTTTTTAGAAATCGGAGGTGGTCGAGCGCAACGTCTGGGACGTTTCACCTGGAATGACCCTAAAGTGTTCCTGTCGATCTCTACTGTGTACTTGCATCACCGTTACTATGGATAACCTCAGTTATGGAACTTCCGCCGAGGATGTGCTCCCCCCACTCCCTTCAGTCCGCCTTCCGTCGTTTAAAAACATCTAGATTTTCGTTTTAAAACTATGTGTTCTATGGATGGATGGATGGAGGAAGGGTGGCTGTTGCTTTTGAATGATGCGGTGACTTGCGCCAGCTAGAACAAAGAAACGCCATCTCGGTGCTGTGCTTCGAAGCAGATGTGATCCATAGAATACGCTGCACTTACCGTAGCACCCGTCGTCCTAAAACGGTGGCACATCGAGCGACTGGAGGCCAGCCGTGCGGGGACAGGGTGGGGGGTACCACTCTATGGGGCGTCACTGAGCAGTATGTCAATGTCACGTGATACCCGGTATGTGACGATGCCGGGCTTGTTTACATCACGTTCGCAATAGCGGTACGGCGTGATGGCTGACTTACGGAGGCAGCAAGGTGGTTCGTTACTGTTCTGTCACCGGTGGCGCAACATACGCGACCGAAAGAGGTTTAAAGTATAAACCACATGTAAGCAATTTGGTGAGCGACGACACAAGCGACGGCGAAATGCTATGCTATCGCTCGGTCAGTCCCGCGACGAGGCAAGCTGCATGAAAGCGACGGGAGCAAGCGACCAAGGCGAAGAGCGACGTTTTCCAGAAGTCCAAAAACCGAGCGACGCGACGAGCGACAGTGAAAAATCTCCGTCGCTCGTCGCTGACTCTCGCCGCTGACGCCGTCATTCGTGTTGTCGCCCGCTAAATCACTTACATGTTGTTCAGCCTTAAGTTTCTACCCCTATCCCATAGCAAAACAACTGGTGAAGTAGAGATGATATTAACAGGACAAAAAAGTGTAAGCGAGAGCGATGGTGTGCTCGAACAACTTATCAGATGCTTTCTCGACGAGCCGTGTTGCATTGTGTACTATGCTTTGCTTTTCTTCGGGTGTGTCTGTTTCGTCCTCCGTACATATTCCACTGGCGGAACTCAGCACCAACGATAATTCGACTTTCCTTTTCCGCCGCTCCTTTCTTTGTGTCGTCCATGTCACCTGTCGCGCTGCAAAGTTGAATGAATAAACTGCCTTCTTTATGTTGTCCAAAACGAAAGGACGCTCCTATGTCTGTTCAGCAAATTGGGTCCCGAGGATCCCACATTGGAGCAAGTCTTGCCTTTTTTACTGTGCAGTAGCTGCGGCGCTGTGATGTGATCGAAAACTAAAACAAAAATCAAATTATGCAGGATGTTTTCGTATTTCGCCTACGTAGACGCCATCTGGATTATTTGTTTTCTTGCAATACGTGGAGCGTTGCTTAATCTTTCTGCTTAGTACTACAGGTCTTAATTATTCTCAATGGCTTATGACCAGTAGAGAGAAGTATCATGTAACGTCCGAAAATACTGGCTGTGACCCTAGGGTTTGTTGTGTTTGATTGACAGTATACGTTATGACTGGACCACAAAATTGCTTTCTTCACAAGCAGGTCAGACATAAAAAAATCTCATATCTCCTCTCTTTTTAGTTATATTTCCATCGCGTTCATGAAATAATATCTACATCTGTGCAATGTCTCAAATGGCTGAGATTGAAACTTCAAATGCCGACCAAAATATTTATTTCGATAGCACGATCTTAAAAAAAAATATTGTTGATAAAGAAAGTTTGACAAGCTGATTTTCACTGGGAGCTTCCCTATGTTTCCTTTTTACCTAATTTTAATTTTGCATATTGGCGTGATTCGTTCCTTTTTCTTTAAATTCAAGTTTGGCTTTTGAGTTGCGTGACTCTTCAGAACGCAACATTTCTTTTTGCTTTCGTGCTGAAAATCTTATAACGTTTGCTGGCCATGGCTTGACTCAGACAAGCTCGATGAAACATAGTCAATTATTTCCCTCGAACGATCGCGACGGCCTTTCACTGTTTCTGACGCAGGGCGAAACCGCACAAGCTGCCCATGTGCTGATGTTTATACACCACGTCACAACAAGATGGCGGAAAAGTAAAGTTGCAGTTTAGTTTCGGTTTCTGTTTTATCGGATTTCTACAATTAAAAATTTGTTAAACGTTTGTGAGAATTTACTTGCTGTTCTAAACTCAATTCCTTGCGCTTTTTCAGAAAATATTTTTAGTTGAAAATGTTCCAATTGACACCGGATGTCCACGATGTCCATCACACACCGAATTCGCTGAATTGAGAAAATGATAACCACTAAATGGTGTTTCGAATGCCTCGCAGTGCGAAAAATACTTGGGGCTTCTGAGACTGTAGAACCATGTGAAGTTATTTATGAAGAATAGGAATCATGCACATTGTAATTAAAGAAATTATCGGCGACATTGATCTCCGTAGACCTAAAATCAACGGTGCTAGAACCCTCAGTTGGGAAACTCACCGTTGAAACATGGGCCGCTGGCGTCCACCGAGACCGAGCTAAATACGACAACAGCGCCACCCTTTATCATTTGTGTTTACTGTGGTCACCTTGAACTTTCAGACGCATGTTTTTGCGTAAAAACCAACGGGAAAAAACTTTTTTTTTGTAGTAACTTTTATTGGAGTTTAGTACAAACTGATGTCCCGTGATGTTTTCTAAAATCTTTAGTTAGCAAAAATTTGCGGCACAATTAACGTTGTTTTTCTACAACCATGCCTCAGCTGTGATTTCAGGTAGCGCGTCCCGACCTAGGTGCATCTTAGCTTCGGTAGTAATTCGCGGCGCGTCCACTGGGGAGACGGGGGTGGCGCCCCTGTAACCTCTTCCACCGTATCTGTTTCGGCCCCAAAATGACCGATTAAAGCCAAAATAGAAGTCACGTGCAGTTCCTCGAGTGGCCGCTGCGGGAGAAATGGCGGCGTTGTGATCGCCATTAGCTCGGTTCTGGAGGACGGGTCGGTGCCACTTTTTCAGAGCAGTCTCTATGCCAGTTTCCAAACTGAGTGGTTTAGTAATGTTGCCGAAAATGCATGCAACGCAGTATTTAATGAGTGGTAGTTTAAATTTGTTTAGAAGACATTAAACGAAAATTTCGGGGAATTAAGAAAAATATATCGTTTATTAGTTTCTCTGTTAAATTTAGCGGGAAAACTGACACCACATTATCACGTCCTGGTGTCACGTGACCCGAGGTCACATGAACGGGTCACGTGACCTGATTTCACATAAAATAAGATGACGCGGCATCATTTTCCATGCTACATTCAGCGGGGAAATCGTCGTCGCAATTTCGATACCACGACGTCACGTGATCTGACGTTAGCGACATGGTCACGAGACGTGACGTCACGGTGTCAAGCCGTGATGTCACGTGATAACCTGACGTCACACGACGTCGAATTGTTCGCTAAATTTAGCGTAGAAAAAAATGAGAGCAGCGGCAGAGGCTTTTTTTTTTTTTCCGTGTCTTGAGCATGCTCTGCTCGAAAGGTCGAAAATAGAGGCTTTGTTGCTGCTCATGAATTTTTCTACGTCTGATACTCCCTTGGTTGAGAATTTCATTTAACACTCTAGATATAAATTTAGCGGAGATATGCTCTGACGAACGGACGGACGAACCGACAAGTGTCTGAGGTTTGGGAGTTTCGTTAAAAAGCATTCCGTATTCTAAAATCGTTGCAAACTTTGCTAGATAACCAACTTAACTTTTATTTGTTTATCGTGGCCCCGTTTTTCTTGCCCGCTATAATTATAAAAGGACGAAGACAAAAACAAAAAAAAAAAACACGATATATCTCGCTCGGATAAACCAATACGCACTCTGAACGCTAGAGCTGCAAGCTCGCGTGCAGCTGCTGCGCAAGGCCAATCCCACCTAGAAGACAAGTCCCACGCCTTTCCCCCTCATACGTCATCACTAGTGGATCGGCGCAGCGCCGCCTTGCTCGCGTCAGCGTCGCCGCTAGCGCGTCGTAGCAGCGTCTCACAACGAGCGCGACTCTGGCACGTGGCGACGCCACGACGCACGCGTCTGCCGCTTTGCGGCGTCTCTCGTCGAGCTTCAGCGTTCGTCGCTTGGGGGCGGGTCGCGAGGATACACTAATAATTACGTCACGTGCAGGCCTTGTTCTTTCTAGGCGGCATTGGCAAGGCCCTCAATTAGGGCGGTGTCAACGATCCCTTCCACCGGTGCAACGCGATTCGTACGCAGCGTCCAACCTTGCCGAGCTGTGCGCTCCGAGATGCGGCCAGATACCGCGCGCGGTAATGGTCGAATTTCCGACCGGACGCGACCATCGTGTCTGCAAACACTGCGCGGCCGATCCATCATCCCGCTCGTCCGGAAGACACCGCCGGTGCTCACCAAGTTTATGAAGGGGGCGGGTACGGGTTCCGGCCTTCCAGCTAGGCCTCGTGTCCTGCGTAATTGACCTTTCGACCGTAAGAAAAAAAGAAAAAAAGAAAAAAAGGAAGTAAACTTGTTTGCTCTTCAATAATGAAAGCGAAGTTGAAGTCTGCCGATTCTCCGCTGAGTACTTTAATAACGCACGCTTCGACGTCTACACCGAGGACCGGACGCATCTCATGCATTTTCAATTAAACTGGCTTCCCCCCCCCCCCCCCCCCTCCCTCCTACCCCGACGTATGGTCATTTGCTGCGGCAAAATACGTACGAGGGGTTCCAATATTTACGGTTGGTATTTTATTCAAGGAGAAGAAATAGAAAGAGGAAAATAGAAAATGAAAAATGAAAAATCCTTTTGCAGCTTACATGCTCATCCAAGTTGTTCTATTCTTATCATTAATATTGAGTGGGTGCTTGGTATACTATTTTTATCTAGTTTCGTAATTTATTTCATGAAAGAGGAATGAGAAAAAGACACTGGAAACATAGACTAGTGCTATATTTATTGTAGTATTTGATTAAAAAATAAAGTAACATTAAATTAATTCTCCCGGAAATACTTTTCAATGAATTCTCAATTAAGCGAATTCCGAAAAACTAAAAGGGGCCGGATCTTTTTTTGGGTTGTTTTTATTTAATTTATACCGCAAATCTGAAAGGTGTGCACGATGTACAATAACGTCGCATGGAGTGCATCCACTGCAGTACAGCCAGACAATGCATTACGGCCGCATCCATTGGGGGAAAACGTTGCTATCAGAAAGCTGACTACACGCAACAATAAAATCCTTTCCGCACAAGGGCAGTTCGTCCAATTTTCAACGGAACTCTCAATCCCAGAAACTTTGTTGTTCCGACCGTTGTTGCATTTCACGCAAAATGTAGCATGGAGATTGACGACACGTAACCTATACAGCGATTCACTTTCCACGCTAAGTTTAGCGGGGGGATGAACGTGACGTGGCTTAAACACCATTTCAGGTTCCCCGGTAAATTTAGCGAGACAAGTGCACGAAACGACTGTTTAATGTCTTGTAAAAGCGTTTAAATTATGCCTCCCTAAAGGGGCCATGAAACGATTTTGAAACTTCTTCCTCCTTAGCTTTCTTTCCTCCCCAACTCAAAAGCGAAATAAAACAAAATCAGGAGGTCATGAAGTGCTTGGGTACCGGTACGATGACTCCAAGCTTCCACCGTGCTTTTTAAGCACACCATGGAACTTATCATTCGCAAGTGATGATAAGTGACCTCATGGCACTCAGTGGCCACAAACGCGAATCTAAATTTTCGTGGATGGATTGATTGTTCAGCTGACGTGCTGTGGGTACCGTGGATGTATCACGGTGAAAAGGCGGAAAGCTTTCGAAGGAAAGGAAGTTCGAAATAATACGCTATTTCTTTTTAAATTTTAGTACCGAAAAGCAGTCTTCATACTTTCTGCCCTCTTCCGTTTGGCCCACTGAACGATATGCGATTAGTAACATTCCAATCTAAAATTATTTATATTAGCCCAAAATTCATTTCATGAACCCTTTACGTACCGCCTTTTATGTATTTAAGGACTTTGGAGATAAAGCTAGAATACGAGGCTTTTTAATCCTGTAGTATATTGTTTAAACAGTGCAAGAAACACGAACGGAGAGAAGGAAACGATCAACACAGGGCAAGCATTGACTCGCAACTGGAGGTTTATTGCTTGAAATATATAAAAATAAAAAAGAAGCTATAGAATTGTAAGCAGTGATAGAGTGCAGGCGAGCTGGTAATTAATCGACATGTTGGAAACCCTGAGATGGGGAACGATAAAAAAACGAACGAACACAACAAAATCTCAAACGCAGCTGAATTTTATTGATATCAACACACCAATAAATAGACTTTCAGACAAATGAAAAAGAGAAAGGGAAAAAAAGGAGAAAGGGAAAAAAAGAACTCAAACGCAAAACCAGACGACCAACGAGTTCGCCCCAGACAGCCCGAGCCACTCCCCGGCTCCAACACTTTTGCAAAGGGAGCCGACCTCCCGAACAACAACAACCCGAAGGTCGACACACACAGCGACCTCCAAAACGCTAAAGCCTAATCTTCATTTCCTACTTCCAAGCAAACGCTTCCCGATTTTCTTCCCCCACCCCCCACCCTCCCTCCAAGTTTGCAAAGCCCCCCTCACACAAGCAAAAACTCTTTCATCCGATCACCAATAACCAAGGACGGCTGGCTCACACAATTCCCCCGAACGCGAATGCACAAGGTCTCCTTAATTAGCCTTTTAAACAATTCTTTTTCGTTACAGAGAACTGAAGTTTCACCCCAAAGAGGGGAGCAATTATTACAAGAACCAACATGATTTGCCAACTCCAAACTCTGGGCCTTATTCCTTACATTTCTTTTATGTTCCGCAAGACGGTCATTCAAACAACGCCCGGTCTGACCGACATAACACAATCCACAGTCAAAGGGGATCTTGTATACCACCTCTGCGACACAGCAGACCGAGGGATCTCTGTGATTTTCCCGCAACATCCCTCACGTCTGAAGGTAAACGGGGTCAGCCTGTCTAAACGAAAGTCCGTCTTGAAAACCACATTAACGTTAAATTTTGCACCCCAAGCTTTTAAGCTATGAAAAAAACCATGAAAATAAGGAACCACAGCAAAGGTTCCACCTTGAATCCTCTCAGCGGTCACCGAAGCACGTACAAGCAGTCTACGTGCACTAGAAACGATAAAATCTAAACTATAACCCGCCGACAGTAGACGTTTAATTTGAAAGCCGAAAGCGTTCCCGACACAATGAAAACAATATTTCTTCAGTGCACTGCTAATTAGTGATCTCACCACCCCCCCTTTAACAAGTTTAGAATGAGCACTCCATCTAGAAAGAACTTTCTTCACGGTTTCCCTCCCATAAAACCAACAAAGCCCCTTTTTGTTCAATAGTTGCAAGTCCAAAAACTGCAACTTCCCGTCTTTCGCTGACTCAGAGGTGAATTTCAATTCCGGTGCAGCGGTCAAAATAAAGTCCAAGATCTCAGTAGCGGAAAGCTGATTCGGAGCACAAACCAAGATGTCATCAACAAACCTCCGAACCAAAACCCCTTCAACACCCAAAGAGCCTACAAAATCTGTTATTTTCTTGTCCAGAGTGTTAAGATAAAACTCGGTCAACACCGGAGCCACCGCCGAGCCAATGCACACACCTTTCCGCTGAATATAACAGTCACCATTACAGTTAAGCAGTGTTGCTTTCAGATAGCACGTCAGAAGTTCCATTAGCGCATCTACCGAGATACCCGCTCTGGCCTGAAATGAGACTAAATTTGTTTCTAGAAGCTCCCTAACCCTTTCGAGCAACAAGACACTATTTAAAGAATAGTATAAATCTTTGATGTCCAAGGACATCAACGTGCACGGGCTCCGATGCAGGGGAGAAATACCCTCGATTAGTTCCTCCGAGTTTCTAAGGGCAATACTGCCCTCTAGACTGACATGACCCAAACATCCCTGAATGAAAACCGCAAGCGACTTTTGCCAAGACCCATTTTCGTTAATTACCACCAGGAAGGGGAAATCTACTTTATGATCTTTTACCAAAAACTTTAAGCCGAAAGACGAGCGTGAAGCGCCCCTTACTCTGTTTAGCGTGGCCGTGATCTCCTCCTCCAACAAAATCTTACACACATCCCGTTTTAAAATCTCAACATTTTCGTCACTCTTCACAAATAACTCAGAAACAGCCACCAAAGCTTTCTCATTGAAAATACCATCCGGGAGCACTGCAAACAAGCCACTCTTGTCAGTCTGGAGCAGAGTCAAAGAATTATCTCTCAACTCCCTTTTCAAAGCCGACACTCTCCTGAAATGTCTTTGTTCAACCGGGAAAGACGAATCCACCAAAACACTCAGCTTGCTCAAGGATTGGTTTACAAAAGTCGTTCTATCCTCCGGGGTAGAAATTTTGGTACCAATAGCATGCACATTTGAGCACAAATCAAACCGTGAAGGTTTCACATCTAGGCAAAACTTTGGACCTTCATTTAAAATTGCCTGAGAACTCTGAGACACTACAACATTTTCAGGATTGAAAAAACGTTCCACAGAAGCCGATAAAGCTGACCTTTTCTTCGTCGAGTCTTGTTTCATCAAGACCTCTCTTTTCTTGGCAGCCCACAAGGAACGAAAGCTTGCGAGCCGAAGAGAGTTCCAGCTGTCGCACTCCACAGAACTGCGGAATCCCTCACCCAACACACCTTTCCACAACACATCAGAGAGCTCAAAGAGCTCCCGAAGTTGCTGACCTGCCACATTCCGAGACGCCTTCAGGATCCGCTTCTGGTGCCGCCAAGCGAGTCTCCGCTGAGTCAGATAGCCGAAAAGGCTGGGATCCACAAACTTCTTCCTTAGGCAGAGCCCAAAGTAGCTCACATCCGTCTGGAGGTCACTCAGTCGCTGACCAATCTTGCACAGCGTTAAAAACGCCAAGGCTCGTTGAGAAGGTGGTGGAAGGTTTGACACAAAAGAAGGAGAACGGAAGACAAAACCTGCTTCAGGTAGTAGAATTGTAAGCAGTGATAGAGTGCAGGCGAGCTGGTAATTAATCGACATGTTGGAAACCCTGAGATGGGGAACGATAAAAAAACGGACGAACACAACAAAATCTCAAACGCAGCTGAATTTTATTGATATCAACACACCAATAAATAGACTTTCAGACAAATGAAAAAGAGAAAGGGAAAAAAAGGAGAAAGGGAAGAAAAGAACTCAAACGCAAAACCAGACGACCAACGAGTTCGCCCCAGACAGCCCGAGCCACTCCCCGGCTCCAACACTTTCGCAAAGGGAGCCGACCTCTCGAACAACAACAACCCGAAGGTCGACACACACAGGGACCTCCAAAACGCTAAAGCCTAATCTTCATTTCCTACTTCCAAGCAAACGCTTCCCGATTTTCTTCCCCCACCTCCCACCCTCCCTCCAAGTTTGCAAAGTCCCCCTCACACAAGCAAAAACTCTTTCATCCGATCACCAATAACCAAGGACGGCTGGCTCACACAATTCCCCCGCTCGCGAATGCACAAGGTCTAATTAATTAGCCATTTAAACAATTCTTTTTCGTTACAGAGAACTGAAGTTTCACCCCAAAGAGGGGAGCAAGAACCAACATGATTTGCCAACTCCGAACTCTGGGCCCAATTCCTTACATTTCTTTTATGTTCCACAAGTCGGTCATTCAAACAACGCCCGGTCTGACCGACATAACACAATCCCCAGTCAAAGGGGATCTTGTATACCACCTCTGCGACACAGGAGACCGAGGGATCTCTGTGTTTTTTCCCGCAACATCCGTCACGTCTGAAGGTAAACGGGGTCAGCCTGTCTAAACGAAAGTCCGTCTTGAAAACCACATTAACGTTAAATGTTGCACCCAAAGCTTTTAAGCTATGAAAAAAACCATGAAAATAAGGAAGCACAGCAAAGGTTCCACCTTGAATCCTCTCAGCGGTCACCGAAGCACGTACAAGCAGTCTACGTGCACTAGAAACGATAAAATCTAAACTATAACCCGCCGACAGTAGACGTTTAATTTGAAAGCCGAAAGCGTTCCGGACACAATGAAAACAAGATTTCTTCAGTGCACTGCTAATTAGTGATCTCACCACCCCCCCTTTAACAAGTTTAGAATGAGCACTCCATCTAGAAAGAAATTTCTTCACGGTTTCCCTCCCATAAGACCAACAAAGCCCCTTTTTGTTCAATAGTTGCAAGTCCAAAAACTGCAACTTCCCGTCTTTCGCTGACTCAGAGGTGAATTTCAATTCCGGTGCAGCGGTCAAAATAAAGTCCAAGATCTCAGTAGCGGAAAGCTGATTCGGAGCACAAACCAAGATGTCATCAACAAACCTCCGAACCAAAACCCCTTCAACACCCAAAGAGCCTACAAAATCTGTTATTTTCTTGTCCAGAGTGTTAAGATAAAACTCGGTCAACACCGGAGCCACCGCCGAGCCAATGCACACACCTTTCCGCTGTATATAACAGTCACCATTACAGTTAAGCAGTGTTGCTTTCAGATAGCACGTCAGAAGTTCCATTAGCGCATCTACCGAGATACCCGCTTTGGCCTGAAATGAGACTAAATTTGTTTCTAGAAGCTCCCTAACCCTTTCGAGCAACAACACACTATTTAAAGAATAGTAAAAATCTTTGATGTCCAAGGACATTAACGTGCACGGGCTCCGATGCAGGGGAGAAATACCCTCGATTAGTTCCTCCGATTTTCTAAGGGCAATACTGCCCTCTAGACTGACATGACCCAAACATCCCTGAATGAAAACCGCAAGCGACTTTTGCCAAGACCCATTTTCGTTAATTACCACCCGGAAGGGGAAATCTACTTTATGATCTTTTACCAAAAACTTTAAGCCGAAAGACGAGCGTGAAGCGCCCCTTACTCTGTTTAGCGTGGCCGTGATCTCCTCCTCCAACAAAATCTTACACACATCCCGTTTTAAAATCGCAACATTTTCGTCACTCTTCACAAATAACTCAGAAACAGCCACCAAAGCTTTCTCATTGAAAATACCATCCGGGAGCACTGCAAACAAGCCACTCTTGTCAGTCTGGAGCAGAGTCAAAGAAACACACTTTAGACAAAGAAACACACTTTTAGATAATGTCACTGACGTGCCGCTAATGCCTAGCTCGTCCAGAGTGAAAATCTATATAGGTCTCTAAAAACCTCCCTGAAAACACCCCCCCCCTTCATTTTTATTTTAATTCTTTCGAAGAATTAAAATAAAAATGAAGCTGCGAGGCAGCACGTATTTTCGACGCAAATTTTGCGAAAGTAACCTGTTTCGGGAATGGTCGACAAGCAGAGAGCAAGTGCATTCTATACGATAATATATAAATAGTTTGACGACGAAGCAGAAAAAGATAAACAAACACCTGGAGCGCAGCGACATCTACAGAAATTTATCAGTATTGTGCTAATCCACAGTTCGGAGATAAGGGATACAAACTATTCCCTCTGAAAATTTTAAATAAATATTAGGCGAGAGTCCTATTTTGTCAGTCTCTACGTGTTTATGCGACTACTGTCGCAGTAAGCGGCAAAGTCGAATTCAGAAATAAGACTGCCATATAGGGCGATCGTGTGAAAATTTCATACGTAGACAAGGGTGCAGGATTGTTTTGGTTGTTGTGTTGCTGTTATTTGTGTGTCGTTCTGCTTGTATGTGTCATTCCATTATATCTTATATCCCCGCTTCTTTGTGTATTTAGAACTTGATTGGCGAGGTAAATACCAGCGACGCAGTTCGCTGGTGTTTATCGCTGTAATGCGTTTCTTTCAATCGGTAAAAGACCGGGGTTGTTTTTTTCAAACTTGCAGAACAGAAACCCGATTTTTTACAAAAAAAAAAAAACGTTTCACATTTGCAAGAACAGAGACTGTTTTTCTACTAGGCTGGGCAACAGAAAGTTGGTCATTTTACAGAAAGGACAAGAACCTAACATATTTTTTAACAGAAATTACAAAAAACAAAACAGGCGAAAACAGAAAATGTTTGGCTAGAGACCTGCCATGCTTTCTCTGTTTGTTTTTAACAAAGTTATTTTTTACAGTTTAGATAGTTTTTTAACACAGCGTTGTGGAGGGAATTTTACCGGTTCACGTATATGCCACTAGCCAGAATAACAAACAGAATGAAACACGGTTCCTACATTTCGAGCAATATCTTGATTGATATTAATCTCCCCCCCCCCCCCCCCCGCTCGCCGACAATACACGGAAGCCAGCGAGCAAGCCCGTACCGACTTTTTTTTATTTTGCGTGTTGCCATATGGATCTTCGGGTCCTTCAAAGGGACACCGCAGTCTTATGAAGAATTCCTGAAATAACTAGACAGAGATATAATTCGATGCGGAGTTTAGGATGTAAGTAAATTACCGAAAATTAAAACAGATCGAGAGTCGAGGAAAATCGCTGTCTTCTATCATCTAATCACGTATGTTGAATCAAGGTTCGTGCTGAGCTGAGGGTCATGAAAGGTGACATGGAGTGCGTGTGTGTGCGTTTTACTTCTACAGCTTCATCGTCTGAAAGGGTTTCAAAGTGCTGTTCGTGAACTACCTGAAACGAAAAGCGAGAGGCGGCTCTGTTTTTGTCACTTGTTGGTAGTGTTGTCCCTGCCAGCAAAAATATGTACAAGATAGTATTACACCTAGTTTGTTAACAATCGTCACTGAGCTTCATTGCAGAGTTTTAGTCGATTCTTCCCATAACTCCGATATCGACACCCGATATTCTGCCGACGCCTTTGAGCATGCATTGTGTGCGTTGGCAAGCAAAACGTATTCTCACACCAGGCAATATGAGACAATATGACAATAGGACAATATGACAGTGTAGAAAAGAATAAATGTGTTATATTTGTTTTAGAGGATGACAGCGCGCGCGTAAGATGAAGTAACCAGCTTCTATTACTTTCTGCGTCTTGCTATTTACATATAAAGACTAGAGCGTACCGCAACTTGGCCTTCCAGCAAGCATTGCGACTACCGGGTTTGGGACCTGCAATATATGAAAAGGGTGTTTTTCATATTATTGTTTCCAGTCGCCGATTATTATCGACAGGCTGTTTGCATCGCAAAAAAATTGGCCCCCATGGATTCACTTCGCATCTGCATTTTTGTTTGTTTTTATCATAGAAGTATGAGATAAAATATTCAGATACCAATAAAACTGCTATAGAAGGCAATAACAATTACACTTTTAGCGAACCTTGCCAAAAGATAAAGGAGCGCATCAGACTTAGTCAAACATACTCTTAAGACGCTGGACTAAACATATTTCTAAAGTTTCTTTGGGAGTTCAGCGTCTCTGGGAACGATTCTGAAACATGCTTCTCTTTCGGGCCGTGAAGTATCAAAATTGGGCATAACTTAAAATGTTTCTCGAGAAAGAATTATGTCGGTAAAAATCCTTCCTTCTTGGACACTTTTTTTTAGGACATACGTATCCTACCTAAGCACTTAACAGAGAGTTCAGTGTTGCTTTAAAGGACCGGGCAACCTGGAAATTTCTTTTCTTTTCATGCAAAGTGCTAAAATATGAGATGAACAGATCGCCTAATTAACTTTTGTTACGCCTGTTTGTATTTAATGATAACATAATTTAAATCAAAGCCTCAGGACCAGTAGCACCGAAACATCAGATAGTCAGAAGCGTCGGTGCACTTTAAAAAAAAACCTGGTCGTGAAAGAGCTCTTAGGGGTTCTTCGGCTTTTTTTATATTTTGCACCCTACAAAATGTATTTTAAGCACCCCTTAAAATGGGTCTTCGTGAACTACCTATAGGGGTTCTTTCCAGCTGCTTTTTTGATGCAAAAGTGAATTGTGAAAAACCTTTAAAAAGTTATTTTTAGATTTTTTTAATAAAACAGTTTATAGACAACCATTCACGAGTTCTTTTAAGAACTTTTTTTCTGAAACGGTTTTTCATGAAGGACCTTTGAGAAGTTCATATCAGCTCGTTTTTTTGATGAATCAGTTCACCGTAAAAAGCCCTCATGCGTTCTTTTAAGATCTTAAAAAAAACTGTTCTTATAAAAAAAACAAAAAACATTGAGGACTATTTCTAAGCTATTTTTCAAATAAGTCAGTTCTTTGTGACACCCATTAGAGGAAATTTGAAAAAGGAGGCGACGGATAAAAAAGGGGCAGTAAACAACACGTCTAAATTAGAGGCGTGTTGTGGATTACCCCTTCTTTATGTTGTCTCCCGTTTCAAATCTCCGCCCCCAAAGGTTCCTCAAAAAATTCACTTGTTAGAAAAAGAGTTTAAAAATAACTCTTTCGGTAAGTGCCCTTCATGATGATTTTTGCTTATGATTTGACGCTTCGAAATGCCAATAAAAAACCTTAATATATTTAATATCTCAAATACAGCCAAAATCAAGTTTGGAACAATAGGGCTTCTCTTCTGATGTTCTATCTCTATTAAAAAATTGCTGGCTTCAATTGTGCTTCAGGAGCACATTTATAATTGCTGCTTATGTCAAGATTAATTAAAGAGGTACGGGGCAACCTATATAAGGAAAACAAGAGGTGCCCTAGAATATCTAATTTGTCACTGGCCATAGGTGAAATCAACAGAGAAGATACAGTTGCTGAGAAGTATAGTGACGTTTATTGGATATTATTGGATATTATTATTATTTATTGGATATTATTAGGCATTCGAGCTTTCGCTCTGGCTGAATGCAGTCGCATGCTCACGCGTTTGCTTGTTATCATGCTCCCGCATTCGAAGGACGATTCCGCCGACGCGCCTGATAAGGACGTTCTTCAAAAAGATGTGTGTGGGTCGTGCTCAAACCGTTCCTACGAAAAGCAGCAGTATTTGAGATGCTCGGCCGGCTGTAATCGCCGCTTTCATTGTAAATGCATCGATGTGCGAAGCGAAGATTACAACATGTTCATGGAGGCTGGGGTCAGCGCCTACAAGTGCAACATCTTGCATTCGTCGCTCGCCACAAACAACCGACATCGAAGAAGTGAATGTCATGACCAACGTTGGAAGCAGCAACTGTAAACACGTCGAGTGTGAAGGTGAGTTGCTTCCATCGGAGGCTGTTCTTACGCTCACAAATATGCTGAACAAGTTGGACTTTCTCGTGGCGGAAGTGAAGTGCTTGAGGGCAGATAATAAAAGCCTTCGACGAACTGGTTGCTCGAGGGCAGATAATGTAAGCCGCCAAATGGGCCACCCCAAGTCGACCCTGACTAACACCAAAATGCCCCTGTGACGGTATGAAGCGAAAAACGTGGTAACCATCCACGAAACTCTGCGTCGTCGCACTTCGCGGGAACACTCGAGTGCTTTACCACCTCGTGATGTCTGGCCAGGGGATAGTACTCCTTGGTCATCCATCAGTCGAGACGGGTCTATGAGTGCCCCGAGC
>JABSTQ010003474.1:0-10000 GCA_013358835.2 Ixodes persulcatus
ACGTGGAAGGAAGGAAGGAAGGAGAGGCAAGCAAGCCCCCCGCAAGCAGGCAGGCAGGCAGGCAGGCTGTTACACTACAGAGCCAACGAAAACGAAACTATGTGCCTCTCGTGTCTTCTTGCCTTCACGTTGCTGGCACATGACGAAACCGTGCTTTGTTCAACGTTAGGGACGCGTGTGGTCGTCGGGACCTCGTCGCGACGGTCCAGCCACCCTCGCGTTCGTTTTGCTCACGTAAACAAATACAAGGGCAGCCTACGTCCCCATATGCTAAAACCAACCTTCCAACTGTCCCGTAGCATTGTCAATTTTGTATTTTTGTGTCTTTTACCATTAAAACCAGAGGGCGCTGCGCAGGTAAGCCTCGCGAACTCGAGCCTCGCTTTAGGTTCGCTAGGTGACGCCACTATTCAATCATTTGTTCTTGTTTTGTTTTTGTTTTTTCGTTCTTTTGATTGATTTGACTTTACATTCTTGTCATATGAATAGGGAATATAAAAAAAAAAAAATTACGCACGCCTCCGCAAACCTATTGCGCGCCGATTACCTGGCGGCGCCACTTATTTTCCAAGTTCTGTTTACAATCTATGACGGCGTTTTCATCTATCTAGCAGTCTCATACACTTTTTTTTATATATATATATATATATATATTTTTTTTTTTCCTCGCTTTTGTCTCGAGTCGTCCCTGCGGTGAGCTCGGCGCTTTCCCACGTGTTACTTTATGATTCTGGGTCTCTAAATTTATATAAAGAACCTTTGCAGCCGTGAGTAGCAATGTGTTTGCCGCTGCTCGCACGCGATGTATTTTCGACGCATTTTGTCCGTCTTATTGCGTTTGTGCGTCGCAGTACGTGGTTTCTGAAAGTGTGCGCGTCTCCTCCTTCGTGCATCCTAAAGCATGCGTGGTCATCGCATGTTTTCGCTTGAAGAGAGACCAGTCATTAGTCTGCATTCGCCGCCGCTTCGTCGCGATCTACTCTCTACGTAGTTTCGTTTCTCTGCGGCGCCCTCCGTGGTTTCCGAAGGTGAGCGCATGGTTTCGCTTTACCGTGCGTGCTGTGCCGCGTGGTGTGGTGCCGTGGTTCCGGTGCAAGTGCCTTCTATCCGGTGCCTTCCTGCTCAGTGCTCAGTGCTCAGTGCTGTGCTCGTGCTTGTGCAAGGCCTCAGGTGTGCTTGCCGTGTCCTTTGTAGCGCCCAACTAGGTTCTACTTGTGCCTCTTATTAATTCATTAATATGTGTCGTGTGTGTGTGCTCTTCTGGCACTTTCCGTTCTTGTCCCGCTCTACGTGCTCGTGGTTTGTGTTACCGTGTCCTCATACGCAGTGCTGTGAAAGGTCTCTCATTGTGTTGTGTTGTGCTGTGCTGTGCTGTGCTGTGCGTGCGCCAAAACCTCTGGATAAAAGAAGACAAAAAAAAATTATTCATTATTTCTTTCTTTTTTTAAAATTTAACATGTGGTAAGTATGCATTACTTATACCATCCTTTGTATTGATTTTTTGGGTCGTGTCTTTTTTTCCCATTATTACTCTTATTATTATTGTTGTTATCATTGTTATACAAATGTTTCCTTCCTTTCTAAGCTTTTAGTGAAGAGCAGAGTGTCTAACCGAAATGTTTATTCGTTTGCTTCGGTTCCGGTTCGGGTTCAAAGCTTACAAAAAAAAAAAAAAGACGTATGAAATTGCTAAATTGAGAATATATTTTCCGCATTCCATTTGGTTATAGGCACTATTTCAGGAGTCAAACCAGTAACTATAAAGCTTTTTTTTTTAGTTCTAGAATTCACTCTTATTTTCAGGTACGAAAAATAAATTGCTTCATTTAACTTTTATGAAACAGTAAATGAAAAGCTACATTAATATATATATATATATATATATATATATATATATACATACATACACACACACACACACACCCCACTCCACATCTCTTTTTCTTTCTTTTTTCTTTATTGTTTTTAGTGTTATATATTTTAATCTGAATGTAAAGGTCATCAGTCTGGTGGGTCGCCTAAAATACGCGTGATTGCTGCAACTTTGCATCGCAGCATGAAAAGTGGAATTTTGCTGTTATAGAAATTAATTGCAGTGCATGAAATCATGCAAATGGGCACGTCCTCGCAACATGTATATATGTTCTGACGATCCAACGTAGCTGAGATGACTAACATTTTCAAAATGTCATGATAATTTTCGACATAGCTTGCCATTTGATGTTTTCTTTCTTTACTAGATAAGGGTCAATTCAAGTTGCAAGTAAGCATGAACTGTTTTTTTTTATTATTATTATATAAACAGAACAAAGCAGTAGTTCCTAGTCTACTCGACATTAGGGCTACCTAATTGGTCGCTTTCTTGCCGTCTGTTTCGCGTAATCGTCATAGTTCCTCCATGCGCCACTGTGTACTTTCTTTTCATCCAGCCCACATACACATAACATTGTTGTTCATCTAACAAAATGTACTACAGACTTCAATCTGTTTCAGAATTTGAATATGCATCAAGAAGACATGCTATTTTAATCAGGCTACACACACCAAAAAAAAAAAAAAACATGTTTGCATTTTTTTTTTCTTCTTTTTTTTAGATTATTTATACAGGTGCCTCTGGAAGATAAAAACGCCGGAAAAGATTTTCTGAGCATATTTCAGTTAATTTGGGGGTGCATTTACTTATCATTTATATATTTGGGTGGATTGGCTGTTCATTTTTTGTTCGGTCAACAGGCAGTAATAACAAATATTTGTTAATGTCATGAATAAATTTGACTGCATGAACTTCACATAAGGACTGGAGATCCACACTGTAGCACGATACACGAAAATACTCCATCTGAAGAGTCTGTGAAGTCTGAAACACCGGGTCGCAGGGTGTCCCAAAAAGAACTGTGTGCTCACGTTATAGATGTGAAGGCAAATACATGAAATGTGCAGAATGAGAGATAATAAATGAATATTTTTCTAAATAAACCCACACACGACGCCTTACCGTTGTGAGGAGAGGGCAGAGCCTTGGGCCACCGTCTGTGGAAGGCGAGGTCTCGCACCAACTGGGTCCTGGGCCAGCTCTTCTAGGTTGATAAAAGTCCTTCCCTCTGCCAGGACTTGCATTTGTCGGAGCACTCGAACCTTCTCTCCGAGGCAGTCGTAGTTATTGCGCGATGGTATTGATGATTTGCTTCAGGTTCTCTTCAGAGTGTTGTGTTCGCACGGTGAGGTGCTCCTCTTTCTTTTTTTTTTTAAATCAATGTGCTCGAACACACACTTGAACGCTGTAACGAATGCCTGCCAGTCAGCAAAATTCTCGGTTAATTGAAAGCACACTTGTGAACACAGAGGTTCAGGCAATTTTGTTGCTCATGATGTACACGGGGAACAGGGCACCCGCAAAAACAGTCACTCGATTGAGCATACACAAAAAAGAAAGAGAGACTTACGCAGCGCTGACTGTCAACTCTCGATATATTTACACTTTCTCCTCTTCTTCCATTTGTACTATAGGCTAGGACCAGGCAGAATAACTGGTCTTTTTTCTTTTTTTTTTGATATGAAGCTAAATTTAAAGCAAAATAAAATTGAAATTAATGTAAGGCTAGGTAGTCTAACTCTTTTTGTGACGAGGCTGCAAAAAGCATTTCTTCATCTTTTCGGTGTATTTGTAATTCTGCCTGCTTCCTTCTCTTCTTTTCTATTAAAACGGCAGTTGTGATTTAGCGGTTGTCCTCTTTACATAGAATTCTAGAGGTAGGACTGGCTCAATATGCGCAAGGGACCCCTTGTCATCCTTTGAAGCACTTGACTTTCACTCAAATATTGTGCTTGAAACACCCGTAAACTGACGCGGCCTTCACATCTTCATACCTGGATATTAATTTCCAACACTTGGCAAGATCGCGCAAGGTTGTTGCACGCTCTTGCCGTTTAGGTTCTCTATTGGTTAGACCAGGGACTTGGTCAACAAGAAGAAAATGTCCTCGAAATTTTAAACCTATTTTACCTATTACGTTTAAAATATGTCAAGATTTTTTTTTTTTATTATTTTATTTTATTTTATGTTTTATGTTTTTCTAGAGTCCCAGTCACTTCTTGGAGCGAAAGCGATGCAAATGCAAAAAAACAAAACAAAAAGAATTATGTTTACAAACGTTTTGCATGGCTTCTTCAATTCCAGATGCAGCCCATGCTACAAGCGCGAGCTCCGGGCTTCCAGCGTCCCTGACAAGCACGCGCTCTCGTACACTGTTCAGGGCCTCATGCTCGCGCTGGCATCATCGGCTGCGTGTGGACTTAAGCAGAAACGAAGTATAATGGTCAAGGATTTTTTTTTTTTTGTGTGTGTGTGTGTGTGTGTGTGTGTGTGTGTGTGTGTGTGTGTGTGGTAGAGAAAATCAAATCACGGTGTGCGAAGTCCACGCTGCAGAGGGTTCGCGCTTAGTGCAACCCACGTGTTCAGAAACAAATATCAATATTGAATGGTGCAGCGTCGTGAGGAATCGCGCAAGGGACTGCCACCACGAAAACGAGCTTTCTTGCAGGAGTGATTTCACAAACGATGTGCTTTTGCAGGATCACGCTGTTCTGCTCTGTTCCGAAGATGCGGAGTGAAACAACCTTTACAAGTCATTATTAATTTTTTTTTTGAAGCCCAAACCACCCCTCCCCTCCCTTTCCCCGTCGCCCCGTTCCACTTCCCCTTGTTTTCATATGACGATGCTCCGACGATGAATTATTATATATAATATATATATATATATATATATATATATATATATATACTACACACACACACACACACACACACACACACACACTCACTCACTCACTCACTCACTCACTCACTCACTCACTCACACACACACACACACACACACACACACACACACACACACACTCACTCACTCACTCACTCACACACACACACTTATTATTATTTTTATTTATTATGAATGACGGACTCCATCATCCGTTTTCGGGCTGCCGATTGGAGAGTTATAATATATGTGTGTCATTTGTTCGCAGTAATCCTCCATTTCTTTCATTTTGCACCAAAAAAACTGAACTTTCAAAAATACTGCGAGAATTTGAGCGGCTGCCGACTTTCGGCTACCCCTCGAAGGCCACTAGAGTCTTTGTTTTCAGGTATCCCTACCGTACACACTTGTACTTCTATTCATCGTCAGACTAATAGGCCGTGAACCGGTTACTGTTATATTTTCTTCCGTTCAGTTGTAAAATTGCGGTTTCAGTTTCGGTTCGGGTAAAAATAACTTAAGTTCTGGTTTTCGGTTCGCTTCGACTTTCGGTTCGGCACTCTGGTCTTCACCCGTCATATCAGTACGTGAATCGCACCCCCCCCCCTCCTCCTCTCCCTCCCTCCCTCCCCTACCCCCTCCACCTGCATGAAAACAACATGTATAAAAATCCATGTCTCGAAATGCCCTCTTACTTGAACTGTGAAGGTTTTCAAGTGCGTTCCCTTTTTACTTTATTGAGCGCAAAAACTCCAGATTTGAAGTTCCCTTCCGACCGTGCAATAAAGTTTCATGCATAAGGAAGAAAAGAACCTGCCGTTTGATCTTCGTTGGGTCTCCAAAGTGTCAATGTTCCAATGTTATACTTCAACATAGTCTTTTTGCCTTCCTATTTCTCGCGCCAATCATGTATGTGTATGTATGTATGTATGTATAGGTATGTATGTGTGTGTTTACATATAAAAAGAAATAATTAATTAAAAAAAACGAGAAAGAAAAAAACGAATATTGCATTTTATAGAAGAATCTTGCACTGAGCTGTGAAAAACGAGCATCTCTGGCTTTTCTCAAATTTGATATTCTAGCAATTGATGGAGGTAGCTTAGGGAGATCGATTTCGCTGGCACGGACTTCTAGGATTATAGAACGGGCATGTACGAACGCCTCGGTATTCAAGCCTGTGAAACAAACAAGAAAAAAAAAAAGAAACAATTTCGAATCATGTGAACATAATTTAAAATCATTACCTTTCTGCTTCACAACTTTTTTTTTTTTTTTTTTAAAGGAATGTAACCGGACAGGTTTTCTAAACGAAACGAAAAAGCGAGAGACTATTTGGCGAACACGTTACGTGACAAGAAGGAAATTCGCACATTGTAAAGCGTGCAAAACATACACGCAATATCTACAATGCTGGGATTCAAAGCACTGGGAATCTCTCGTGCAATAGCGCAAATGGTGTTGCTCTCGCTCACGTCAAAGCGACACAGGCCTCGTCGGAAAGGTACGCTTTCCGACGCGGTTAACCGGTAAAAACGTTATATAAATCAATATTCTGTATTTCTGACGTGATTCATTGAGACTGTTTTGCTGCTAACTAAGCGGGCGTTCCTTGACAATGAAACGAAAGAGGGAGATAGAAAATAGAGCAAGGATTTCGCGTGAAAAGAAAGAAAATCGTCTCTTATCAAGCTTGCCAGAAATGCAGGCAACATCGACAGTATTCAGTATGAAAGCGCTGCCCGTCGCAAATACAGTAGGATAAATTGTTCGGCTCTCTGCCAGTCGAAAGCGTAAGAAAGCCAGAGTCGCCAATTCACACGTGTAACCCCTAAAAAACACTCGTAATTTAAAATAGCGTGATTTGCACGTCGTTCCTTGAGAGTACTTTGTGCTTGTGGCAAACGAAGCGGGCGTTCGCTGGCAACGAAAGGAAAGAGTGAGATGAAATCAGAGAATAGAAATCGCGCGAAAATAAAGAAATTTCTTCTCTAATCAAGCTTGCCAAAAAAGCACGCGAGATCTACAGTATTCAGTTTGAAAGCGCTGCCAGTTGCAAGTACAGTAGGGTATATTGTTCGGCTCTCGGCCAGTTGAAAGCGTATAAAGCCCTGGTCGCCAGTCGACACGGGGAACCGCTAAAAGAACACGCATATTTTAAAATCCCGTGGCTTGGACTTCGTTCCCTGAGAGTGCTTTGTCGGAAACTAAGCGGGAGGGCCTTTCGAACGGAAGGAATGGGAGAGACAGTAAAGTGAGCAGGGAACAGTAGCGTAAAGAAAGAAAATTGCCTATTCTAAAGCCTGCCATAAAAACGCGCTACACCGCGAGTATTGGGATTAAAAGCAGGGGCGATCGCACGTACAATAGCGGTCATTGTACATCTCTGACCCAATTTAAAGCGCATCAAACGTTGTGTAGACAAGCTCCAGTGTTCAACACGGCGAACCGCGGAAACACTTGTATAATTCGAATTCACCTGCTTCGCACTCGATTTCGCTACAGGACTGTGTTCGTAAGGGAACCGATGAACGTCTAAAAAAAAAAAAAAAAAAAACACGTAGTGTACGAAAGAGGTTTATTGGGAAGAAATGTAGAAATAAATGAAGGCGTGTGATTAAGTTTGCCCCGCACGCGCATCACATTGCGGTTTCAAGGTCTTCCAATCCCAGGTAGGAATAAATATTTCAGAACGGCGCGAACTGAAAGTCTCAGCGGAAAAAAGATGTAGCACACAACCTAAAGTGGCAGAGGGAAACTATACGAAGGGAACGGTCGTCGTCTTTTCTCTGCACGTTTTCAGGCACGCACAGAAATACATACATACATATATAAAATCAATCATCCATGCATGGAACGGTGCACTCGTCAGTCGCCCTGTGGAACGGCACAGAGATCGCAAATAGACGCACGCCGGAGCGTGAAGCTTTTAAGTCTCTACGTGAAAATGTCGGATGTATGAGAGACTGTGTTAATAAATGTAAGTAGCACGATGAAGAACATCGTTTGGAAACCAATTGCATGCTATTCTATATATTTTTAAAATTATATATATAACCCATTCCTTTCATTGTTACTACTACTACAGGTCTTCACTTGATGATATTGCTTGGCCCGACGGATTCCTTGTACAGCTAACTTGTGCCTCTCTCACTGCGTTTGTGTGTCTACATACATCTACAAAGACACACGTATAGGTAGACGATAGGTATGAATATTTATTGAACAGCCACACGAACGACAATCACACAAAACGACAACCACGAACCTCATAGAGGAGTACTCGCGACGGTTCTTCCTTATACTTATCGGTGCTATTATGTGGAGGTGGGGTGCGTCGAGCGTTCGACTGGTGCGAGCGGCGTTTCACGACGTCGCCGACGCCTTTCGTCGCCGTCGCCGCCGCTGCCTCCGCCGCATGCTCGTTACAGCAAGGTACCTGCGATCTCTGGCGTCTGCCGTTGGGGTCGGTTCTCGGGTGCACCTGTGTCTTGAAATAAAACGAGTGCGAGAGGGTGTTTCGGAGCGTCCGTGCTAACCGAAACGAACGAGTGCGTTCTGACCGAAGGCCGGGGTGCGTCCTCGCGTCCTCACGGTAAAAAAGCTCGGCAACGCTGCGAAGGCGTCGTCAATAAATTTTGGCGTACGACTTTCTGTTGCTACGACGAGAAAGAAATTTGTTGCGCTTCTTGCCGCGTCGGTACCGACTTCGGTCGGAGATATTCCGGCTGCGCGCTCGAACGTGCTTCATTTCTTCTTTGATTTGGAATGAAGAATAAATTCCATAAGCGTTGTTGCGGTACGTTTGTAAGTGGGCGCCTGACGGTGGCCCCGCGTCCGCGCGTTGGTAGGGTTTTGGACGACCCACCACGAAAAGATTACCTGGTTGATCCTGCCAGTAGTCATATGCTTGTCTCAAAGATTAAGCCATGCATGTCTAAGTACATGCCGAAACAAGGCGAAACCGCGAATGGCTCATTAAATCAGTTATGGTTCCTTAGATCGTTTCTTCCTACTTGGATAACTGTGGCAATTCTAGAGCTAATACATGCAGTGAGCCCGAAGCCCCTCGGGGCGACGGGTGCTTTTATTAGACCAAGATCAATCGGGCCTCGGTCCGTTTTGTGTGGTGACTCTGGATAACTTTGTGCTGATCGCACGGCCACGAGCCGGCGACGTTTCTTTCAAGTGTCTGCCTTATCAACTGTCGATGGTAGGTTATGCGCCTACCATGGTTGTTACGGGTAACGGAGAATCAGGGTTCGATTCCGGAGAGGGAGCCTGAGAAACGGCTACCACATCCAAGGAAGGCAGCAGGCGCGCAAATTACCCACTCCCGGCACGGGGAGGTAGTGACGAAAAATAACAATACGGGACTCTTTTGAGGCCCCGTAATTGAAATGAGTACACTCTAAATCCTTTAACGAGGATCCATTGGAGGGCAAGTCTGGTGCCAGCAGCCGCGGTAATTCCAGCTCCAATAGCGTATACTAAAGTTGCTGCGGTTAAAAAGCTCGTAGTTGGATCTCAGTTACAGGCGGGAAGTGCGTGGACACCACGTTACGGCCCGTGCTGAACATCATGCCTGTCGTGGCTTGGTTCCCTTCATCAGGTGCCTTGCCTTGGCCGGCGCGTTTACTTTGAAAAAATTAGAGTGCTCAACGCAGGCGATTCGCCTGAATAACAGTGCATGGAATAATAGAACAAGATCCTGTTTCTGTTCTGTTGGTTTTTGGAATACAGGATAATGATTAAGAGGGACAGACGGGGGCATTCGTATTGCGGCGCTAGAGGTGAAATTCTTGGACCGTCGCAAGACGAACTACTGCGAAAGCATTTGCCAAGAATGTTTTCATTGATCAAGAACGAAAGTTAGAGGTTCGAAGGCGATCAGATACCGCCCTAGTTCTAACCATAAACGATGCCAACCAGCGATCCGCCTGAGTTACTCAAATGACTCGGCGGGCAGCTTCCGGGAAACCAAAGTATTTGGGTTCCGGGGGAAGTATGGTTGCAAAGCTGAAACTTAAAGGAATTGACGGAAGGGCACCACCAGGAGTGGAGCCTGCGGCTTAATTTGACTCAACACGGGAAAACTTACCCGGCCCGGACACTGGGAGGATTGACAGATTGAGAGCTCTTTCTTGATTCGGTGGATGGTGGTGCATGGCCGTTCTTAGTTGGTGGAGCGATTTGTCTGGTTAATTCCGATAACGAACGAGACTCTAGCCTATTAAATAGGT
>JABSTQ010003474.1:15000-34473 GCA_013358835.2 Ixodes persulcatus
TCACTGTAATATGCCTTCTGCGGGGCCAAACTGCAGCTAACTGGTATTCGGGGGAAGCAGGTGCCTTCCTGTTAATCTTTACAGCGCAAAAAAAAAATACAGATATTTGGTCAAATCAACTGTTTTTCTGGGAAAACCCCTTGTTGCATTTGGGTTGCCGGCCTTTCGTGTCGGGAGAGCAGTTCTGGTATGGAAGGCTGTCAGACTTTCGAGTCTATGAGTGTTTTTATTGCCTGAATGGCCTGCTTTCGATTTTGGGGGTTTGTGTATGCTGTTTTGTAGTGTGTTAGAGTTTGTATCGCTGTAAACCTGTATGCCAGCAGGAGGGTAGCGAAGTTTTGTGCTATGTAAGTGTGAATTAAGTGTATGGATCGCTGAGTCAGTGATCCATCTGTGAGTTGTATGTTGGTGACCAGGGGTTGGATTAGCAAAGATTATTCTTGCAACTCGTGTTGAGTCAACATGAGTGCCCCTGACATGAACACTGTGGCATGTCCGAAGTGTGGGAAAGAGTTTAAGACGAGGGGACTTGCGAGTCATAGAAGGAAATGTGACAATGCCCAGTTAAAAATAACCATTGAGTCCAATTAGGATATTCAATTGGAACCAATTGTAGTCAATGGAATTCAATTGGTTTTGGGTCATCCAACTGGTCATTCTAATTAGTTTCAATGTTTCCAATTGGTTACCCCAATTAGGACCAACAAAATTCAATTGACACTGGGCCACCTAATTGGTCACTCTAATTGGATTCAATGTTTCCAACTGGTTACCCCAATTAGGACAGACAAGATTCAATTGGCACTGGGTCACCTAATTGGTCACTCTAATTGGATTCAATGTTTCCAACTGGTTACCCCAATTAGGACCAACAAGATTCAATTGGCACTGGGTCACCTAATTGGTCACTCTAATTGGATTCAATGTTTCCAACTGGTTATCCCAATTGGGATCAATAAAATTCAGTTGGCACTGGGTCACCTAATTGGTCACTCTAATTGGATTCAATGTGTCCAACTGGTTATCCCAATTAGAATCAATAAAATTCGATTGGCACTGGGTCATCTAATTGGTCACTCTAATTGGATTCAATGTTTTCACTTGAATTTTAATGATCCCCAAATGGAGATCAATAAAATTCAGTTGGCACTGGGTCCCCTAATTGGTCAAACCAGTTGGGTTCAATGTTTCCAACTGCTGCTGGGTCACCCAATCCGTTCAGAAGATCGCATTACGTTTTTTTTTTTTTATCTTCAAATGACTTTCTTTTTTTCAGTATTGCGTTGCAGTCAATTTCTTCAACATCGCAAATTAAAAGAGGGGAAAAAAATTAGTGACACTGTTTATTAAAAAAAAAAAAACGAAAAAAAAATTTGTTGCTAGAATTGGTGGGAATCGTAGGCAGCGTCGGTGTACACTGGGCGGCAAAGATGGCGCCGCGAAGACATGGAGGAGCACATGGTGCCGATTGCGTGCACGGCATTCGTAGCATGGTTATGGCAATGATTCAAGAAAGTTCTTTTGTGGTTTACTGCTGTAGAGTGCTCAATGGTGCGGTGATAATTACTTCATTTGACCTGCCAGCTCGTTAGAGCGCGAAGGATTAGCAACAAACGTTTATGGGAGCAAGGTAAGGAATTTTCTTTGTTTCTTTTCGCGTGCTTGCTGCGTTGCAGTTCGGGGATTTCGGATTGTTAGATCTGCTGAGACACTCGTTGCTTGATCCTCAGTGAGCGATACAAGCCTGAATGTATACTGTAAACGACTTATTTTTTGCGGGCTCAATATTTCGCGTTTTAGGTCAAGGCTGAGGTTTTGGAATAATTCGTGGGTTCTAATTTTCGCGACGCGGTGGGATCTCAATAAATGTGTTTACATTTTACTGGAATTGTTCGCGGGACCTATTTTTCGCGAATCGTAGAGAAGAAAATTTTCCGGGCAGCCATCAGTTTGAAAGTTTGTTGGGTATCCGCGAGAAAAGTTTAGTGTGTTTTAAGCATCTCAAAATTAAACTATGAATTGCTGAAAACACTGACTGGCCACAGTTTCAAAACTTGGAAGTTTTGGGATTCAAAATTAATCAATTTTCGGGAAATTTTCGATGAATGCGAAGGGGGGTCGGGTCACGGGTCATTACCTCCGAAAGTTGACGACTTTTTAATACAATAACAGTAGGTCCCGAAAATTTTGCATCTCATCTAAACCGCATACGGCGGGCTATTTGCAGCTATGATCTCACACAGGGTAAGTTCAAGAAGCTACCCTCGTCCAGCGTTGCCTCTGATCCATTCGAGTAAGATTTGGAACACAGCCTGCAATGCATGATTTCTTTTCGAGATACGAAAGACACTTATTTTTTCACCCATACACCCAGTACTACACAATGCCATCAAGCCTATTCTTTGACAGAGTGCTTGTGTCCTAAGTTCTAACACAAAACTTCCAGCTTTCTAAAGTCGTAATTGCTGTGTGAGAAGTTACTAATCTCAAGTTGAGTGCATTGTTGATGAAGCACTTCAGTGGTCACGTCTGTAATTGTAGATGTGGTACCAAACCTCCAGAAATAGAATAATTAAACTGGCCACTTTCCCCTCTATAGTTTGGCTACCGAACCATCGAAGGTAACTACTCAAATTTTGCTGGGTACGTGGCTGGGTCACTTAATTGCCAAACAGCTCAGTTGAAATTATGAAGAACTCCTAATTAACCAGGATAGCCTAACTATCATTTTTTCATCAATGCATTCAATCTTCAATTATATCAGTGACCAATCTACACGGGTTTTAATGACGGTAGCGTCTATTCTACTGGCGGAATAATTTCCCCGAAATTCTACCGGCAGTTGCCTCCCATCGGTCGTACACGCCGCCCCAGACTGTCGCCTCGAAGCGACGTGTATGGGTGGACCTAGGTGGGTTCCCATCGACAGCTCAGATTAGCTTTTTTCTCTAATGAGCCGCCCCAGACTGTCACCTCGAAGCACATGTACGGGTGGGCCCAGGTGGGTAACAGAGAATGTCTCACATCAGTCTCGGCAAAAGCTTCATCTCCCAATTTTTACCAGATAATTTCAGCCACCCAGGGATGTTTGCCTTTTAATGCAAGGCCTGCAGGTTTTTGCCGTATAACTAATACCTGCCATTTTCAGTGCAATGCCTGCACGTTTACCATCTCAACTAATTTCTTTACAGCGAAAAATATTTTTTTAGTATGTTTCTAAGCTTGATTGGAACATTTATAGTCTCATAAAGTCATTTAACGCATATTTATCCTTTATTTTAGGAAAGCTGCAGCTGCAATCCTGGAAGAAACCGACAATGCCTGGAAGCAAGAAATCATTTCTAATGAGTTAAATAAAAACTGTTGTGACTATCTACCTTTAGATCTAGTTGCAACTTTTTCTAGTTTGGGATATCCAAACACTAGTAGTTGTCCCAATTGGTATCTGTCAATTAGATTTAACAGTTGGGATCAATTGCTTTTTTCCAATTGGGAGTCCAAAGACACAAATAGATTTTTCCAATTGGTGATGTCCAATGAGATTTCGACATTTGGAACCAATTGACTTTTTCTAACTAGGAGTCCGAAATCACAGATAAAATTCTCCATTGGTTCTAATTGTCGATAACTAATTGGAACCAATTGACTCTTTCTAACTAGGAGTCCGAAATCACAGATAGGATTCCCCATTGGTTCTAATTGTCGATAACTAATTGGAACCAATTGACTTTTTCTAACTAGGAGTCCGAAATCACAGATAGGATTCCTCATTGGTTCTAATTGTCGATAACTAATTGGACCCAATGGTTATTTTTAACTGGGTGTTAACTTGAATGAAGAGATTGCGATAGAAAAAGTGAAGGCTAGATGGACGGAGGAGGAAACATTTTTTCTCGCGAAAGCGGAAGCAGAAGCGCTTCTGCAGGGAGTGAAGCCGCTGGGAATTAACAGTGTCCTTTTCAAGAAGTTTTGTGGGAAGGGGAAGGGGGGGAACAAGAGAACGACAGAGTCAGTAAAAGGACAACGAAGAAAAGCGGACTATAAAGCACTTGTCCGTAAATTTGTGAAAGAGGGGCAGAAATCCCCGAAAAACAAACGGGGAGGAAATGGGCGGCAGACCAGAGGAAAGCAGCAGGAGTCGCCGACCCCGCAGACCGGGGAAAGCGAAATGGAAGGGAATCATGAAGACGCAGAGAGCAACACTGCTCTTGCTCTGGAGACAGAATGCGTCCCGCCCGCAGAGGACCTAAATGCTAGTGCCTGCTCGAGTAGCGCAACTGAAGATTCCGAGTTGTTCTTGGGAAAGACAGCTTGCAGAGTGGCTAGAAGAGCACTGTAACTCCGGAGGGACGGCGGAGGAAAAGAGCTTGAACCGGGTGATCAGGATGGCTCTTCGGGGGGAACCGTTTGCGGTTGATCTTGACCGAGTGTTGAGTAAGTATGAGCATCCTGCAGGGAGCGGCCGTCAACCTGCCCCGGAGGAGCACTTAAGCAAAAGAAATGCTCGGAGGAAGGAATACCGCATCGTCCAAAACCTATACAACAAGAATCGTAAAGTGTGCGCCCAACGGATCCTGGACGGTGTGAAGGAGGATCAGGTGGCTCCGGAGGATCTCGTTAACTATTGGTTTGGGGTCATGAGCGAGACATCTAAGGAGGAGCCTCTTCCCTCGGATGATCTACTGGATGCGCGGGACGTGACAGTACTGCCTGTAACTGAGCAGGAAGTCCAAGAAAGCATGCCAAAGCACTCCAGTGCACCTGGCCCAGACGGCCTGACGGTCAAAGAGCTTAAGGCAATTCCGAGAACCTTTTTGGTTAAGCTCTACAACCTGTTCTTATACTGGGGTCGTGCCTCCATGAAGCTGGGAAATGCCCGGACCATCTTTATTCCCAAAGTGGAGGCAGCTTCTCAGCCAGGAGAGTTTAGGCCAATTTCAATTGGCTTGGTGCTCCTGCGCACCTTTCACAAGATCCTAGACAAGAGGTTGCGACAAATTGTTCACCTCCGAGACGAGCAACGTGCCTTTAGGAGCACAGATGGCTGCTTTGAGAATATCATGATTCTTAGTACGCTACTGAAGACGAGCCATGCCGCGGGGCGAAGCCTTTACATGGCTAATATAGACCTATCAAAGGCATTTGATAGCGCCACACACACCGCAATACTGAATGGACTTGCGCGTCACCAACTGGTGGGGAAGTCCATGATTGGCTACCTTAACTGGTTCTACAAAAATTCTACAACAACTTTGCAGCACAGAGGGGTGGAAAGGACCGTGCGCCCTGGGAAGGGAGTCAGACAAGGTGATCCGTTGTCCCCGCTGTTGTTTAATGCGGTCATCGATGAGTTCATCGATGGCATCCCCCCGGCCTTTGGTGTAAGACTGGGTGAGGGGAGATGCGCGTCGCTGGCTTTTGCCGATGACCTCGTGATTCTGGCGGAGACGGCGGATGGCCTACAATTTCTCCTCGACGAGTTCCAGAGGTTTTTGAGCATCCGGGGTTTCACGGTGAACGTGAAGAAGTCTTCGACCCTAAGCCTCATGGGAGACGGGAAAAACAAGAAGGCGAAAATCTGCCCCGTGGCTTTCAAAGTAAATGGGGAGCCACTTAAGGTGATTGGTTGCTCAGGGTCATGGCGCTATCTAGGGGTGGAAATCAACACATCAGGGGAGGTATGGTACAGGGGGGCGAATTTTGAAGACCTTATCGTACGGCTAGAGGGGGCCCCCCTTAAACCTCAGCAGAAGATGAATATTCTAATCTTCTACCTTATACCGAGACTAATCTATGGCTTGGTTATGAGTGCCAAGTCGAAGACCTACCTACACCAGATAGATCGTAGGATAAGAGCGGCTGTCCGACTCTTTCTGCATCTGCCCCACGACGTCCCACTTGCCTTTCTATACGCTGCGGTGGGGGACGGCGGGTTGGGGGTCACATGTCTCGCGACAATGATTCCTCGGATCCGCCGTTCCCGGCTGCTGGGTGTTCAGTGCGCTGGCGACGGAATGTTGGAGGGTCTGGCGACCATGACAGCTTGGAGGGAGGAGGTGGAGAGGGCAGGGAAGGGAGTGAAATTTAAGGGTGTCACAATAGAATCTCGAACACAGGAGCGCAACTACTGGAGAGGGTTGCTTCTGCAGATGGTGGACACAAGAGGGTTGAGGGAGGCGCGGGCATGTGCTGCTGCGGCCTTCGTCCGGAACCCACCGCACTTTCTGAATGGACGGGAGTATGTGGACCTAATCAAACTTAGGGCCCACGCGCTTCCGTCCAAGACGAGGTGCGCCAGGGGAAGGGCGAAGGACACCCGCTGCAGGGCTGGCTGTGCCTTTCCTGAGACACATGCACACATTATCCAGGTGTGTCCTCGGTCTTATGCGCCGCGCCTGGAGAGACATAATTGTGTGGCATCATGGATTGCGGACAAGATGAGAACTGATGGGTGCACGGTGTCCGAGGAGCCCAGAATTAAAGTAAAAGACGAAATTAGGTATCCAGATTTAGTTTGCGTAAAGGAAGGGAGGGCATGGGTTCTAGACGTTCAAATTGTCGGGGAATACAAAAGCCTTAACTCACTTAATGAGGACAAGATTCGGAAGTACTCTGCTCCGGACTTTTTGGAAGCAGTTAGGTCCGAGTTCTCGGTGACCTCGGTGTCCGTGCACGCCATAACGGCCACAGAGAGAGGGCTCGTTTGTCCAGCATCGGCTGAGGCTTTGGGCTCGCTAGGATTTTCAAAGCGTGACATTGCCTCGCTAATTCTCAAGGTGGTCCGGGGTTCCTTGCGCTGCTTCTACCACTTTATGCGGGGAACAAACCGAAGTGTGTGAAATGTGAAGTGTTTTTTTTTTTCTTTGTCTTTTGAAAGGGGGGAGTGTGTGGAATCTTGCCCGCCATATTTGTCTTTTATGTAATCAATATGTGTGTATTTTTGTGTCAATTTTTTTTTGCTTTTTTAATCGATATTGTCGTTCCTGTACTGGCCTCCTCAGAGCCAACTAGACATGTATAATGCAAACAAGCTTTTTTTTTTGCATTTTGCATTTTTTTGCTCAAGTGAAGTGGTGTTGTGTGAATTTGTTTGTCTGCTGCATTTTGCATTTTTGCACGGGTGAAGTGGTGTTGTGTGAATTTAAGAGTATAAGCAATGTTAGTTTTTCTCAAAAGTCAGTGTTTTTTTTTTCGGTGTTATGAGTGCTGTGTCGTTCCCACACTCGGATGTACTACGGTGTTTGTGACAATGAGGTTAAGCTTCCTTAAAAAGTGAACGAGTTGGATTCTTCCAATAAAAAGTTAGCCAAATGCCTCGTCATCTAATTAGTGACGCGCATGAATGGATTAACGAGATTCCCACTGGGGGCAGGACCAGCATCGGAGAGCTCCTCAAGCTAAGTATCGTTTTTTATATTTCCAGGCTAGCTGGAAGTATCCTTTTTTAGGCACTAGTGTATAAAGGTATAGCGATTCTTTTCGAGCTGTTTTTGTTTTTCTAAAGTCATTTTTCTTTGATTTCTGAGTAATTTTGTGTAGCGAGGCCTAGCCGCGAAAAATCAAGATGGTTGCCACTTGATTTTTCGCCCAAACTCTAAGTTTGAGCGTTTCCTCGTACATATAAAGTAAACGGTCGTGTTCCTCGCGTTTGTGCGAACACGAGCGTGTGTTTGTTTTTTCTGTAGAGGCAGAACTTTTAGTTTTACAGACATTTCAAACTTTGAAGTGGTGGGGAGCTAAATCGGGGGGGCGAACAAAGGAAGTCTGAACTTCGCAGGCTAGATCAATTTTTTCTACATTTCCAGGTTAGCTGGAAGTGGGTTCTTTTAGGCATTAGTGCCTAGAGGTACAGCGAGTATATTCGAGGTATTTTTGTTTTTCTATATTCATTTTTCTTTGATTTTGGAGTAATTTTGTGTGAGCGAGGCCTAGCCGGCAAAAGTCAAGATGGTTGCCGCTTGATTTTGCGTCCATACTTCTAGTTTGAACGTTTGCTCCTAAGTAAAAAGCTAACGCTCGTGTTCCTTGCGTTTGCGCGAACACGAGCGTGTATTTGTTTTTTCTGTAGCGGCAGAAGTTTTATTTTTACAACCATTTCAAGCTTTGAGGTGACGGGGTGGTAGATTGGGAGACAAACAAAGGAAGCCTGAACTACGCAGGCTAGGTTCAATTTTTGGGGGGTTTTCCGATTAGCTGGACCCTTAAACTAGGTCCCCTTTTTAGTTAAAAGCCTAGCACCACCTTTTTCAGGTGGTGCGATATCCGTATGTCAGTTTTTTGCTGATTTATAGGCTTTTTACCCGGGAGTAGTTTTCCCGCCTTTTTTCTTCGCCATTTTTTCATTATTTTTAGGGGTGTCCCTTTGTCAGATTGTCCGCGCAATTTTTTGCGCAAAACACGCGGGTCGCATACATCGCAAGGCGGCTGATGTTTTTTGAGTCGAGCCACTGCTAAACTATAATTTTTTTTTTTCGGTAGTTGTGTCGTGATTTGAGACGCTCGAATGCCAGGTAGTGACGAGGCCTCCCCACCGGGGGAGAGACTAACTGAGAAGGGCAATGGGCGCCCACCACCGAACCCAGAAAAGGCAGCGATTGATGCGACGAAAATGAAATTTAAGATTAACCCTAACACCGCAACCCTTATAGACATAAACCACGAAGTAGCTGATGCAATCCCCGCTGTAAACGTGAAAGTCACGAAAATTCATGAGGCCAACTTGCAGGGTGCACACGACCGTCTGTTGGGGTTTGCCCTGGAGCTAATTAATGAGAATACGGCACTAAGGGCGACATTGGCCGCTTACAAGGAAGAGAGGGAGAGGGCTCCCTCCCCCGCATTGGAAAGCATTGCCGCCCTGCAGCGCACCTTCTCACAGGTTCTGCAGCAGAACCCGGCGACGTCGAGCCGGAGCCCCGCCGACCAGCACCAGGGAGGGTCACCACCCGTGGCCCCCATGCCTACAATGCCACCACCACCCGCAGCGCCCAGGGAGAGCCTTTTGGTCTACCCGGCATCCAAGCCAGCAGCTGGGGTGGAGCCCTTCGAGGGGATCAATCACCTGCTGCGCACAACATTCAAGCCCGCGGAGCTCCGACTCGGCGTCGTCCAAGTCAAACCGGTGAGAGGGGGAGCTATTGTCCTCGGACATAGCGCAGCCGCATTAGACCGCCTCGCTGAAGCCATTAAGGCCAACGAGGTAACGGCGTCTCAGCTGACGACCAGGCGAACGGAAAAGAGGGCCCCTCAGGTCAAAATCGTGGGAGTTGACCCAGGGGTGGAAGCTCGGGACCTAGTTGAGGACCTAACATCTACAAACAGCATCCCAACCGAAGACCAGAACAAGGTCGTGGCCTCATTTCGGGGAGCATCGGGCACCATGGTCCATATTCTGGAGGTTGGGCCTCAGACGAGGGGCATCCTCCTCCAAAAGAGGAGGGTGCATCTCGGATGGACGTCCTGCCCCGTCTATGAGAACCTTGGCGTCCGGCGCTGCACGAAATGTTGCACCTATGGCCACACAGCTAAAGTGTGTGCAAGCCAGTCCCCGGCCTGCACTGTGTGTTCCGGTGACCACCCCGGGGCCAACTGCAAGGCATTTGAGAAGAAGTGCCGTGCATGCGTTCGAAGCAACGAGCAGTTCAAGACGCGATTTAACGTCGAACACTCGTTTGGTTCGAGGGCATGCGGGGCCCTGCTTGAGAAGGAGCAACAGGCTCGGCGCTACCTAGCCTACTAGAACGCCCCCTTAACCAAGCATTCATAGGTACATAGCTCTCATCCAATAATTTTTCTGTTCCACTTTTGAGCTGAGCAGACATTAACGTAAAACACTAATTATGAACAGCTCAGATAGCGGACTAGATATCCTGCAGTTTAATGCAAATCACTGTATAAGAGCTATAGACCAACTTAAGATAGATACTATGGAAATTAAACAACGGATCACCTGTATACAGGAACCCTATTATCTTAAAAACAAGGTTGTGGGATTCAGCATTAAAGATAATGTCGTAGCATTCGAAACAAAACCTAGAGTCGCAATGGTAATTCACGACAACTTTTGCGATGCATTTCCTATTACCGTAGCGAGAGATCTGCTTGTTGTCCGATGTAACACAGAAAACCAAACGTTTGTGCTAGCAAACGTGTACATACCACCAGATGACGACATAACACCTTGGCTACAAACAATCACCGAAGTCGTTGAACAGCACAAATCGGAAAAGTTAATATTATTAGGAGACTTTAATGCTAAAAACCCCAGCTGGGGGGGACAGAGATTGGATCACAGAGGAGAGGAATTAGCAGATCTATTTATAAGCTTAGAATTAGTCTGGATCAATGACAGAAACTCGTCCCCAACTTTCGCTTCACCAAACGGCGAAAGTTGGATTGATCTAACTATTGTTAATGGACACACACTAGGACACATTTCTAATTGGGAGGTTTTAGATACTCCCTCAGACAGCGACCACAGCTACATCAAAATTACAGCTTTTGGAACCGGGTGCCCAGTCAAAAGACTAACCAAAACAGGCGAATTAAAGGTTATAGACAAATTAATAAAAGACCGCTGGTTTAGGGATATGTCAAGCAGACCTCTCGTATCCAAAAATCATTTAGAACATGTAATTAGGACAATTTATGACAAAATTGATGAACTTACAGAGATCTATTCGAAAGTAGTTACTTTTCGAGCAAATGAAGTTAAATGGTGGATCCCACAACTCTCTGTTGAACGTAAAAAAATTCGGGCGCTTAGGCGCAGGTATCAAAATTGCAGAAATCAAAATAGAGAACACTTTAAGAAAGCTTATTATGAAGCGCATAAAGATTACAAATCTAACATAACGAATGCAAAGCAGAGCTCTTTCCGAGAGTTTTGCGGCGTCATTCATGGCAATAATGTTTTTACTCTCCCATATAAGATAGCACTTAACAAACTTAAACGCCCGGTAGTGCTTTGTCCTCTGGTGTTACCAGATGGAGTTCGGACGAAGAGTCTGGCAGAGACAGTACGTTTTATCCTGACGACACTATTCGAGGAAGATGACCCTAAGAGCGACTCGGCACATGAGACCAATCTGCGTCTCATGTCACTCGAAGATATCAATACAATCAATGACATACCCTTCACTTTGGCAGAAGTAGATGCTGTTCTGGCAAAATTAAAATTAACCACTGCACCAGGAATTGATAAGATCAAAACCCCTTTTCTGAGAACAATCTATAACAATTTTAAACAACTCTTTCTTAATATTTTCAACGCATGTCTTGAATTCGGTTACTTTCCCGGTGAATGGAAAGAAGGAAAAATAATACTACTGAAAAAAACTGATAAGGTTAACAGTCCCTCCGGATATAGACCGATCTGTCTGAACTCCATCTTTGGTAAAGTACTAGAAAAACTAATTAACAACAGGCTGTACCATTTCTTACACTCTAAAAAACTACTTCATGAAAATCAGTTTGGCTTTACCCATAGAAAGTCAGCGGTAAGCGCATTATACAAAATTAAAACTAAACTGGAGGAGGTCAAGAGGGAGGGGAAGGGGGCGATCTTGGTGTCTCTGGACATCAAGGGAGCCTTCAACTCGCTCTGGGCCCCAGTAATTATTAACAAACTTAGAGAAAACAACTGCCCCAGAAATCTTTTCAATTTGATTCGAGACTTTTTAACAAACCGCAAAATGTCATATTTAACAAAAGGCGACAAAGTTACTCTAGACTCGGTAAGGGGGTGTCCGCAAGGTTCACCCCTCAGTCCACTTCTTTTTAATGTGGTTATTGCGGATCTCCTTCAACAAAAATTCGAAGACTGTTTAACAATTCAGGCATTTGCCGACGACGTGACCCTAATAGTGACGGGAAAATCACGCAAAGAACTAGAGGACAATGCAAACCGGGCCCTAAATCGCATTAAGGAATGGGGAGATAGAAACAGGCTAAGCTTTAACCCGGCCAAGTGCGAGGTTCTTGATATTGGAGATAAATATAAAAAACGAGTACCAACTATTAAAATGGGTGGGCGCAATCTCACCCATGTTAACTCATTAAAAATTCTAGGGGTCGTTTTCGACTCAAAACTGACATTCACTGCACATGCCGAATATCTAAAATCTAAAATCACTCAAAGCACTCAAGCCCTCGGCATGTTTTCCGGGGTAAACTGGGGCATAAAGGGGCCACAATTCAGAGACATTTACATCAGAGGAATAGAACGAGCAATAACTTACGCCGCCCCTGTGTGGTGGAAAAACACGAACAACTCGCACTTGGCCAGAAAGCTACAGTCAGTACAAAGAACGCCACTTCTGAAAATAACTAAAGCATACCGCACCGTAAGCAATACCAACCTTAACATTCTCTCAAACATTATGCCAATAGCACTAACACTCGACAAGGAAGCCGCGTCATTTCACTTGTTTCAACGAAATAGTGACTACACCATACTTGGGACGACCTGGGAGACGGAAAAAATCCAAAAACTGCTAGATCCCTGGGATACCCACCCAGCAGAAAAAACATCGGTACCATACTTTAAAAAAGCCCCTAGCACTGCTCAACTCAATATCTTCACCGATGGATCTGTCTGCAACCAGACAGTAGGCACTGCGTTTATAATACTAGATGATTCGGAAAAAACAAATAAGAAAGCAATGTACAAACTCGAAAAACACGCAACAATTTATGATGCCGAAATGATTGCAATTCTGAAAAGCCTAGAATACGTATCAAATCTTAAAACCAGAACAACCATTAACCTATTTACGGATAGCTTATCCACACTGCAGGCGCTAGCTAACCCCCACAATAACCATCCCGTAATTCAACTCATAAAAAATACCATTAAAACAATACTAACAATGCATAGTATAAATCTAATGCATGTGAAAGGCCATACTGGGGTTGAAGGCAACGAATTGGCAGACAAACTAGCAAATAAAGCGAGATCCCATGGGGAACCGGTAGCGTTACCCATGGGAAAAAACTATGTCAAAAAAGAAATAAAAACTCAACTCTTTAAAGAATGGGATAAGCGATGGAAAGAGGAGGGGCATAACTCCGAATTGAGTACATGGATCCCTAGTATATATGATATACCAGACTATTTCCCAGCAAACTTTTACGTCTCACAGGTCGTCACCAATCATGGCAGGCTGCCTTATTACTTCTCTAGAGTAAAACTGTCTCCCGACCAAAACTGCTTCTGCGGGAGGCAGTGCGTTAATTTCCTGCACTATCTTAATGAATGCCCGATACTAAAACCTCTCGCGGAACAAGTGTATAACCTCCTGCCCGGCAAAGTGACAACTGTCACGGATAAAGATAAAATGAACATCCTAAAAAACAAAGAAATTCTAAAACTAATTGCAGAGATGTTAGATCTCATTGGGGCAAAATTAGGCACATTCGAACGTAGAGGGCTAACCTGAAACAAAAGTGACTGCCTGTCGGAAAAAGGGAGCACAGCGCAATAATCGGTGAGCGTCCCCGCCCGCACCACAGGTGCAAAGTGTCCTGCGCCTTCCGACACGCATCACGTGCCCAGGCGCTTCCTGGTGCACGGGGAAGAGGGAAGGGATGGGAGGAATGAGGGAAGGGAACCCACAAACACACAGACACACTCACTAACGCAACAACAGGAAGGTGAAACCCGGGAATACTCCCCCACGCAGCGGTGCCCCCGCCCACGCTACCCTCCAAAACCCCGTACCGATGGGTAAGGTACGGGGAAGGGGTGAGGCAACGGTGACTAGCCCCTCACCATGGAGTGGAGGTACTCGAGCTCCAGCACATTGGCAACCCAATGCCAAGAGCAGGGCCGTCTGGGGAGGTTTGCGGCCACCTTCACACATTAACTGCTACAGACCAGGGAGTGTTGGGGGCTCTGGGGGCTCCCGCGCCCGGGGTGCGGGCTGGGCTTGCGTGTTGCTGCCGTCCCCTGCGGCCGTAAGTAGGTGCCGCTTAGACATGCGGTGCCCACCGTGGCTCTTTTGCCATGAGGGGCAAGCAGCAGGCACTTGGGGGGCCGTGGGGCGGCGGGGGCACGTGGGCACGAAAGCGGTCGAGCTTCTCCGGAGACGCCACCGGAGTGGGCTCCCGCCGATGGTGGAGACGGTGGCAGTGGCCAAGGACTGCCGGGGACTTGGGAGGGGGGAGCAGCCCACAGTCCCGTAACCCTTGAAGAAGACGGAGACCGCGAAAGGGGAGGTGGAGGATCTTCCTCCATCTCCTTTGGTTTTTTTTCGCCACCAGATGATGGGGCGAGGCTCACCGGGAGTGAGGAGGTGCCACAGTGCGGGGTAGATAATGCCGCTGAGAACAGGCAGCCCTCAGTGGTGGACTTCCCATGCTCTTTTTGCGAGCGTGGATTTGCTTCCAAGAGGAGCCTTGCACAGCATGAAAGGCACTCCCACAGGCCGGATCCCACGGCCCAGCAGTTGGGAGGTCCAGTGAGCACTACTACAAGCACAGCTGGAGTGTTCGCCTGTGGGATGTGCGGCAAGGTTTTTGGTCGGAAGGCCAATTTGAGACAACATATGAGACATGCCCATAGAATTAGCCCCTCAAGGTCTCAGCCGGAAAGGGCGGACGGTGAAGATATCCCTAGTGGGGACTGGTACGCCTGTGGAGACTGTGGCAAGGCCTTTGATACCAAGGCCGGGCTGGGGTTGCACCGCAGGAGCAAGCACCCCGCTGAGTACAATCAGGGAATTGACATTGAAAGGTCTCGCCCACGGTGGTCCCAGGAGGAGTCAAGTCTCTTGGCTAAAATGGAGGCCAGATTGGTGCGAGGAGGGGCAAAATTCATAAATCAGGCACTATGGGATGCCATACAGGAACTTCCCTCTGCTGCGCGATTTGTTCGCACTTTTGACTCCCTCAAGAGCCATAGGCGGCAGCAGGGCTATAGGGAAATGGTAAAGGCGTTATTGGAGGGAGAAGGGCTGGGAATCGAGACGTCTTTTTCCCCTGACAGCCCCTCCCTGGACGAATTGGATATATTCCATGAAGGTGATGAGGTTCCGGAGGCGGAAGGTGCATCCTCATTGAACAGTGACGTGGACCAATTGTCGGGTGCCACTGAGGAACCCAATTTGACAGGGGTGCATGATGAAGAGCCCAATGAGGGCATAAGGGGTGCCGAGGCACACGATGCGCGCCCTGCAGTCTTGTTGGCACTTGAAAATTTGATAAAGAAGACGCCACCAAAGACCTATCAGGGACAGCGCCTGTGGGAGGTTGCACACTTGGCTGTGCGCGGCGTCGATGTTGAACGACCGCTAAACGACTACATCAGGGATGTTTTCTTTGCTCCCCCTAAACGTCCCTCGTATGGGCAGCGCAGGGCAGTCCCTCGAAAAAGGGAAAGCAATCGGCAGCGCAAAAAGCGTCTTTATGCCGAAACGCAGGTGTTGTTTCGCAAGAGGCAGGGGGAATGCGCAAGACGAGTCCTGGATGGTGAGCAGGTGGTGGAGGTGTTGGACATTGAGGGATTCCTTCGGGAATGGGAGGGGACAATGACAGGTGCAGTCCTGCCTGTACCGCCTTCCCCTTTGCCCCATGGTGAGAGTGGGATTGACTTGTTTTATCCCGTTTCGGCAACCGAGATTAAGTCCAATTTTCTGCCACTAGGTTCGGCACCGGGACCGGACGGATTTACCGCAAGACAGTTGCGGTCTGTGCCCGCACTGCTCTTAAGGGTTCTTTTGAACCTGCTGATGGTCCTCAAAAAGGTGCCCACTTCGCTAAAAGGGGCGAGAACCATCTTCATACCAAAGAAACTGGGTGCCTCCCTGCCGTCTGACTTTCGACCCATTACAGTCGCCCCAGTACTGTTAAGGCTACTTAACAAGATCCTAGCGCAACGCGCATCTCAGGTGGTCAAACTAGATTTCCGGCAGCGGGCATTTCTGCCCGTAGATGGTTGCGCGGAAAACATCCTTCTGCTTTCTGCCACAATTCAGGAGGCGCGCAGAAGCCTCAGACCTTTACATTTGGCGAGCGTCGATCTCGCCAAGGCGTTCGACAAGGTGTCAAATGCTGCCAAATTGAAGGTGTCCGCCGGGCCGGCCTCGGTGAATCGTTTGTTCGGTATGTCACCGACCTCTATGAGGGAGCCAATACAGTCTTGACCTTTCAGGGTCACACTCGCTTAGTGAAACCAACAGCGGGGGTGCGACAGGGTGACCCCCTGTCACCTTTTCTTTTCAATTTAGTAATGGATGGTTTTTTCAAGTCAATGGAGGGTGGCATCGGGTTTTCCAGTGGTGATTTTAATATAGATGCAATGGCTTTTGCCGATGATTTAATTGAGTTTGCATCTACCCCGATGGGGCTCCAGCACAGACTGGACGAGTTGGACCACTACTTGGGTCCCCGCGGCCTGGCAATAAACCAGACCAAGTCCTTTACTCTGTCCTTAGTGCCTTCGGGTAAGGAAAAGAAAACGAAAGTTTCGATGGAGAGGACCTTCCAGGTCGCAGGAGTTGATCTTCCCAAACAGGAAGTCAGCATGTGCTGGAAGTACCTTGGAGTACTTTTTGACCCCGAAGGAAGAAAGAGTACGTCTATAGATCAGGACGTTGTGGAACTGTTGACTAGAGTGGCGAAGGCACCACTCAAACTCCAACAACGGATGGTGGTAGTTAAGTTCTATCTTCTACCGCGACTGTACCACAGACTGGTGCTTGGGCCGTGGACGCTAGGTGTCCTTGGAAAGATTGATACGACACTGAGAGCCTCGGTGAGGCGGTGGTTAGACCTGCCCCACGATACGCCCCTCGGGTATTTTTATGCCCCCGTGAAGGAGGGAGGGCTCGGAATCCCTTGTTTGCGAACGGCCATACCGAGCATGGCGCTGCGGCGCCTGGAGGGTCTTGGTGCATCTACCCATCCAATGTGTGAGACGGCAATCCATCTGCCGCAAATGATTGACTTGAGGGACCGATTTGAGAGATCCTGCCACTATAAGGGCCAGTTCTTGCGCTCGAAAAGGGAGGCGCAGAGATTTTGGGCAGCAACCCTCCACAATAGTGCTGACGGAGCAGCACTAAAACATGCTGCAAAAGTCCCAGCCTCACAGCAGTGGGTTGGGGAGGGAACGGCTCTGCTGGGTGGGAAACAGTTTATTAATTTGATAAAGATAAGAATCAATGCCCTGCCTAATCTAACGAGAACTAAGAGAGGCAGGAAGGTATCGACAAAGTGCCGAGCAGGATGTCAGTCGGAGGAATCATTGGGCCACATAACCCAAAACTGTTTTAGAGCTCACAGTGCCCGCATTAAGCGGCATGACACCATTGTCCGCCATGCTGCGAGACAATTGCGTGAGAAGAAGTGGGACGTGACAGTGGAGCCTGAGTACCGTTCCGACACAAAAAAGTATGTGCCTGATATGGTGCTAAGGCGTGGCCGCCAATGTGTGGTGGTGGACGCACAGGTAGTTGGAACTTATTCGACACCCGACACTGCGCATGAGCGTAAAGTTGCTAAGTACAGTGACCCAGAATTTTTAAGTCTGGTACAGGGTCCAACCTCAGACCCGCCACTAGTTACCTCTATAACGGTGACCTATAGGGGGGTCTGGTCGCCTAAAAGTGCGGCCTCCCTAGTGGATCTTGGGTTGGGGAGTGGGGACTTTAAGATTATGACAATACGTTGTCTTCAGGGGGGGTTCGCTGCTTTAGGCAGCACCAACAAATGACCACCGCTTATTGCGGGCGATGAACGCGACTGTTGGCCACAGACACCCGTGTCGGCCCTTTGGGGCGTAAGATCAGGTCCCTCTCCCGTGAGAGGATAAAGTGCTCTGGGGGTTGTTGGTGGTCCGAGGGGCGTCCCCAGTTCCGGAGAGGAGAGGGGTGTCACCTAGCCCATTGTGGCTACCAAACCCTGCTAATGGATGTATTGTTGAAGTGTGTAATGGTTTTTTTTTTTTTTTTTTTACTAACCTTTTTTTTTTTTTTTGCACATTTGGGATGAAGAAAATTCCTACAGCAATGCCTCCAGAAGCGGTGGCCACTGTGGCATGCCCTTTCTCCTTGTGGGACTGGGACCTTATGCCCTGTGGATACCCGACTTCTTGGAGTACAAAAAAAAAAAAAAAAAATAGCCAAATGCCTCGTCATCTAATTAGTGACGCGCATGAATGGATTAACGAGATTCCCACTGTCCCTATCTACTACTACTGCTGGCAACCCTGGGCCGGGCCGGATCGGAGGTGAGCCACTCTCTCTAATATTTTCACTATTTTCTCGGGTTATCTTACAAATACAGCGGTCAAACTTCACACACGGCTTCGCTAACATATAGCGACTGTCCCGACATCAAAATTAGGATCTAATTCATCATAGAACTTTTGTTTCGGACGGCCGAAATTCGGTCGGTACGGCTCCCATAGACAAACAAAGGGGTGAGTTCACGGAGCCATAACTTTGTTTCTACCTTTGTAATTGTACTCAAATTTTAAGGAGGTATAGCTTGCAATCTTCCGAACAAGTGCCGAAAATTTCATTGCGATTGCTTGGGTAGAACGTGAGTTATTAAACTTTGAAAATTCGAAGCGAGGCGGCCGCCATATTGTTTTTTCCGGGACCCGCCCCCAATATGGCGACACAGTGAAAGGGAGCATTGGGCGCCATATTGGAACACCCAACGCAAGATCTAGTAATATATAAGGGGTAACCCTAAAGTGGGACTGGAAGCGCCACCTGGTGGGGTAAACTTTAACTATACAAATTGGACTTTTCTAAAATTCACAGAAAATTAACGATACATGATAGAAGGAAACTAACGAGATTTTCGTATTGACAAATTTAATTTTCTATTCAGGAAAAATAGTTTCAGAGCTGAGAAACACTCAGAAATACCCAAAGTCTACACCCCCCCCCCCAACACGACCCCCCCCCCCTCGGCGGAGAGGGACAGACACATATCCAGAGGGGTAAAAAGGTGGAACGGACTACGCATGGTCAGGGTCCGACTGGGGTAGATTTGGGACACATCTTTGACCCTCCTAGTTAATACTAGGGGGTCAATTAACGGGGCATAATGAGTGATTCGAGGACTCCCTACCGGGAGGCAAAGATGCCATTGCCACCCTCCTCTCTAGATTCCGGTACGGAAAGGGACTCCGACGTGGAGGTGCAGTACCAGTCGTTTGAGAGAGAGGAGGAGGAGGAGAATATGGACTATGAGGGTCCAAGGGGGAAAAAACGTGCGAAACCGAAGAAAAAACCACATAAAATTTCAACAACGGAGGACGAGGACGCTGGAGCGTCGCCCGGTCCCTCCACCAAGAAAGGCAAACCAGAGATTGGAGAAAACGGCCCTGCCCAACCAAAGGAAATAAACAAGCAAACGGAATACACTAGGACTACATCAAACCCTACGCCACAGGAGGTAACGCTGCGAGAGCAGATGGGCCAGGCCCAAACCACCTTCATCCACACTATAGCGGCAGTT